>NKCI01000179.1:0-81252 GCA_003946985.1 Fusarium duplospermum | reverse complement strand
AAGGCTAAAAAAAAGCTATTATATTAATATTAAGTTATAATATTATAATATATTAAAAATATATTTTTTATTATAATTAAAGTCGGGATAATTAATAAAGAATATTATATTTATAATATATAAGTATCTCTTAGTTTATATATTTTAACTTAGATTAATTTTTACTATTAGCTCTTTATTACCTCTTAGCTGGTTTTTTAGTACTAACTAATAGCCTCTTGCTTAACAAGTATAATCTCTAACTATTAATATCTCACCCTAGTCGCATACCAGCTGCTTTCCAGAGTGTACGTTAAGAACTACCTCCAACCTCCACACGGTGCTAACATTTTAAACTAACTCGAGCACCTAGAGTGGACGAATTCCTCTCCAAGCATCCTTAGTCTACCTGGGCTACCGGCGAGCCTACCTTGGCCTTTCCAGAATTGAAGGATTACCTGTTCAAGTATCAGGATCCGCAGCAAGCTGACAGTGTCTTGAAGATCCAAAAGGAGTTGGACGAGACCAAGATTACCCTTCACAAGACTATTGAAAGCGTGCTGCAGCGCGGGGAAAAGATTGATGATCTTATCACCAAAAGTGACGACTTGAGTGCCCAGAGCAAGATGTTCTACCGTGCGTGTCTCCTTTACCTATCTTATTCATTTCTAGACCTGGATGTTAATCGACCGCGTGGCAGAACAAGCAAAGAAACAGAACTCGTGCTGTGTGCTCATGTAGTACGAGAGTATGTAATCGGACTTGTGGTTAATACAGTGAATTGTCTATACGGCATACGCAACAAGAATTAGCCAGATTCAATATCAAGGCACATTGATGTGTACAACGTCCCTCACCCAGTGGCATTGAAAAGAAAAGAAAGGATAAAACGTCCCTCAGTGTTCCCATCCGCACATAGTGTATCAAAGTCTAGGCATGACCATCATGAACAACAATCTTGCCCACCGTTCGTCCAAGCCTAAGTTTTTCATACGATTTCGGAGCATCTTCCCACTCAAACTTGTGATCGATCACAGCTCGGACCTTGCCTTCAGCCATCCACTGACCGACTTGCCGCAAATCCGTTCTGTTGATGTTCACCCTTACAAGACGATACTGTCTCTTGCCGCCACCCAAGAACGATGGCAACAGGCTCCTGCGAAGCATTACACACAGGGACTGCTGCATGGCAACTTGGACAAATGTCCCGCTGGGTTTCAGCAAGTGCTGGCTTTGCTCGTACATACCAGCTGGTGTACCCACGTTATCGATAGCTAGGTCGAAAATCTGCCCCTTCTTCTTCAACTCGTCAATGACATCGAGCTTACGGTAGTCAATGACCTCGTCGGCTCCGAGGCTGCGGCAGAGCTGTATATCAGCCGTGGAGCAGGTCGTCGTGACAGTGGCACCGAGAGCCTTGGCGAACTGGACTGTGAAGGATCCCACTCCTCCACTGCCACCGTTGATGAAGATGTTGGTTCCAGGTGTGATGAGACCCTGCGGCAGAGATTGATATGCCGTCATGCCAGCCGTGCCCACCGCTGCCGTATCATCAGGTGCGACAGCAGCAGGGAGAACCGTAAGTTGGGAAACGGGCGCGACGATGACTTGGCCGAGGGTACCAAACTTGGGGAATTTCGATGTAATGCCCAAGGCACCAAACACAAGTTGGCCTTCCTTAAGTGAACCATCCGTGTCGTTTATGACCTTGATACGACCGCAGAAGTCGAGACCAGGGCTGGCAGGTGGTTGCACCACGAATTTTCCGTACAGAGGAGCTTCTGGAAGTTTATATTCGACATGATTGACGGCTGCGGTAATGAATTGTACCAGGACATGACCCTTGGGCAGTGATTGTGCATCTGGCGGGGTGGCGTTCTCATTGAGAGTGAGAGAGCTCTCCAGAGTATCCTTGATGGCCGTGTACTGCCAAGCTTGCAAGTTTGCCGGAACAAGGTTATGCCATTAAAAGAAAAGATGGACTGGGACAGGATGAAGCTGCATGGCACAAAGGTAAAGGAAGATACAGACTTTATTGAACCTACTAAACTTAGCCACGTTGACCAGCAACGTAACTCTTCGGATCGAAGAAGGTAGTGTCGGATTCCATTACAGGGGTAGACACAAAATCCGACACTAAACTTCGGGTTCGGATTCAATTGCGTGTCTAATTGGTCGTTTTCTAGCTTCAAACGCAACTCCGCCTGCCGAGATTGCGCAACCATATCATGGGACCAGTTGATGATATCTTTCTTATTCCTAGTCAAGTTGCACCATGTTCGACCCAATCCATCGGCCATCTAAGTGACTCGTACCAACAAGGTCCAAGAGCCTCTACGATGGCGGTGAGCAAACGATGCCCCCAATTTTCCAAAACCCAAAACTTGGAGCCCACAGCATCGAGTACTGTGCAGTAATGCGCAACCACCACTAAAGCGGCTGGGTGATGGGCACGGATCAGATCCAGGAACTCGTCCTTGAGGGTCATGGGCCAGATGATGGCGACGTTTAGCTCGGGAGACGCGGTCGAAGCCCTCCCGACACTCTCTCCCAGCGCAAAGATTGCTTCCTCTACTAGAGCCTTGACGACAGGGTCCAGCTTCGTGTCAAAGCTTTCTGTGATGCGAGGAAGTCTTTGTAGAAGTGACGTGAGTAGACCTGTCCCTCCCGTATGTGAATTGCATTCCATAAAATCCCCCAATATGCCATCCCGAATAGCTCCATTAAAGGAATTCAGGATACTTCTGACGCCCCGAACAAGAGTAAAAACACCTAGCATGTCGTCTACTTCTTGCCGCAAGCTTCTTCCGCCCCTCGCCGGGGAACACGCAACGAAAGCTACAATGAAAAGTAGAGACGAGGCGGCAAAGAGAGCATGGCAGTTCCTTGCAGTAACAGCCGAGACCTCTGCCCTGACCCCGCGTATCGCATGATGTTGATGTTGAAACGCTCTGGATAAATGTGCTTTGCCTTGAGATGGGTTCAAACTTGCAAGGTGAAACGCCGAGACGGCAAGAATCTGATGCATGAGGAAAGGATAGGCGGCTGCCACACTGGGAATCTCCATCTGCCATACGTGGAGATTAGCTCCAGGGAGAGTAGCTGGAGTGATGGAGGAGTAGTGGCTCATGAGTCCCAGGTCCTGCGTCCAACTAGACGGCTGCTCGGCTCTTGGGGTGATGGAGATGCCCTTATTAGGCAACATGAAAGATTTCGGGTTCAGATTGGCCTTGTCATCTGGTGAAGTAGAGTCAGGAGGAGACGAAATTAAGCTGCATGTGAGGTGTCGCTTAGTGCAGGCACCACATGGACGTCTTTCGTCACACTGCTGGGATGTCAGTTGGGTTTGGGCATACCTCGTCAGGGATACGAACCTTGACTTTCCTCTGCTTACAGCGGGAACAGCCATTACGCAACTTTTTGTGTCCAAACCTCGCCATTTGAACAACTGGTAGGAGAACGGGATGTCTCAGTGCGGAGACGGAGCTGGATGTGGATGGTTTGGGTGGTCAGGTGGATTTTGAAGGGGGAAATAAATGCCACCTTGAAACCTAATTTCGTGCCAAGTCTAGTTTTTGATGGTCAAGACAGGGGCTACAGTAGGGTCCAGGGCACACTAAGATCCCGAGGGCCCAATCGGGACAAACATCTATCCATGCCTGGGGTCGGCAAGAACATCATTATTGCAGTTATAAGTGAAGCCCGGCTCTCGATGGGATAACTGAGCCAGAAGATCGTCATTCTTGCAGATCCTTTTATTCAGATCGCATTCTTTGCCATCTTCACTATTGTCTTCTGCCTCTTCCACTACCCCACGAATGTCTATTACTCGAACAGCGTTCCCTAGGTACATCACGAATTGCCGGCTTCCTCAAGCCTCATGTCTATAAAAGGCAAGAATAAATTCATAAATAAGGCTACTTCCCTGGAGTCTTGGCAAGCAAACTGTAGGCTGTGTTAGCTTTCGTATGCGGGCCGAGATGTTTCCTGAACTCATAGTACCTGGCTAAGGCAGAGGTTCAACAAACGTCTGTCAGGCACCAGAGACAACTACCACAACCTGCACATCACTTCCACTAACTGGCTGATAACTGTGGCTTATGCATGCGTCCTTATTGGTTCTCTATTGGGGGCTGATAAACCAGGCTCTGAGTGACTCGTCCGGTGTGGTGTACGCAAGCAGGCTGAGCTACCTGCAATTTCCACATTCTCAGCTCCCGGGCTTATCTGCATTTTGAAAAGAGAAATTTGGATTAACCGGCCAATCCGTAGTAACTTGAGGCCTTGGACAACACCAGGCTGTGCGAGCAACCCCAAACCAGTGTGAGCCGGCCACGAGCCGGGCCGTCGATCCCGTTCTTCAAAAACCGTATATGCAGCCACGGTCGTACCGGCCGAGTAGTATGGCTACTAGTCGATACCGCGT
Source organism: Fusarium duplospermum (assembly GCA_003946985.1). Taxonomy (NCBI): domain Eukaryota; kingdom Fungi; phylum Ascomycota; class Sordariomycetes; order Hypocreales; family Nectriaceae; genus Fusarium; species Fusarium duplospermum. The sequence goes on along the minus strand of NKCI01000179.1, from coordinate 76,847 downwards.
AAATAAGGTCGCCACTCTGACGACCGGATGCACACCAAGGACAAGCCGATATTGTTCAGCAACTTCAGCTGATTCAAGGGTCTGTGGCTTTCTTATTCTGCCTGCCTTGGCCCCCAGAGCCTGATTTTTAAAAGTACCAGCACTTTGCCTGATATTTGTACTCCAAGACATGGCGGTGGCAGAAGTATGGCTGAAGGGGTTGAAAGAGGGCTGTGCCAGCTACGCAATCCGAACATGAACGTCAATGTGCACATAATCCTAGCCTGTTCCCTCAATCATGAATTTTTCTCTGATGCAGGTCAGATTAGGCTGGCCTCTACCCCGTGCGGCCTGCAATCTACCCGTAGACTCAGCCCCCGGATTGTGCTCATTAGTTGTCTATAAGGGAGCCTACCCATGCCCCTTTCCCCTGTCTCGAAGCTAGCTTCCTTTCCAGTCATCACCAAGACTAGTCTCTACCTTGATCAATCCAACATGGCTCAACCAGCAACACAGTATCAGTCATACATCCCCTGGGAGTACACACTTACTTCAACCACCGGAGAATGCCCTTCCAAGGCCCGAGTCCTCGGTACATACGCCGTCACGGCCGCCATCATCAGCGCCCTGTGTCTCCTCTTCGGCCACCGTCGCATTGCAAGATGGATCACCTGCCACTGGCTCGGCGATGAAGACAGTCGGGCCTGGAGGTGGACGTGGATATTCCCTCTTGGATTCTCCCTCGCTGCATCAGCCATCAACGTTGCCATCATAGTACAGCATGAGGGCCGCGACAGCGATTATCCTCGACACGCCCTCTTCTTTCTACAACTTACCCTTCCGCGGATGTCCTTTTTTTGTCTTCTTATCGTGTTCTGCGTTCAGTTACTCCACAGGAGACACGAGCAGGTGCGTGGATATGTGACTGGGCAAGACTTGTTGCCGTCAATGACGTCTCTGAGGAGGCCGTCAGCCATGATAATAAAGGGAACATTTGTTAACACAAGCACAGATTAGACACCCTGGATTTCAAGATGTAGGTACACTGCCTCTTGATATCATCATGTTGGCATTTCCTTGTCTACCTAATATGAGATTAACATCTGCACAGGAAAACGGAGTAAAAAAAGGCTTGGTCTCCCAAGTCGACCACGGCTCAGCAGCAGCAAGCGCCTTGATCGCCGAGCTTCTCATCCAACTCCCTCTCTTGTCCTACCTAGGCAAGATCGGCTACTTTGCTTTCAGCAACGGACATCTACCCACCGACTCGAACTATCCTTCAGTTCCCACAGCGGCGAGGATGATGCACGGCGCAGCTCTCTACCACCTCGGAAGCAGTTGTGTCGCCCTCCTCGTCTTGATTGTGTTTTGCACAGGTCTCTTTCCATCCTTCAGGCCCTCTCAACACGGTCACATAAAGTACCTCATGTGTGTGTGCGTTATCCTGGGAATGTTTACATTCTGTGCCGATTGGGTTTTCTGGGCGGGTTTTCTGGAACTGGCTGGGGACACGTAAGTTACCACCCTGACATGAAGTTGAATACTTACTAACCTTGATAGATACTGTGTACCTGAGCTTGAGTTACAGGCTGGAATTCGAATCGTTCTGTCGGCACTTGGTGCCTTCTTTGGAGGAGCTATCTAGGAAGGGTGCTCCTCTTGGAGATGTCATAGATACCATTAAGAAGAAGATGGATGCAGGAGGATAGGCTGTAAAAATTGTTTATAGATGTATCATAGATGATAAAGTATTTGAACTCCTAGGATATAGCTTCTTCTTCGCTTTCAACATGTTTCTCTATACTGATGAGTTCATAGACCGTTGTGTATGTCTATCCCCAGACCTAAGAGATAGTCATGTCGTTCCGCGACCATCAGCCATTAACGTCACTTGAATGGCTTGAAAGATGTACTGAAAATATCGTCATGAGAGTATGGTTCAAATGAGCTTCGTTCATAATCATCAATGACATAGAGGAAAGCTACTTGGCTAACCGATCCATCGCTCATCCCATCCATATCCATCAATATCTTACAAAACAGCCTACTTCTCACCAATCAAAGCCAAAGCCAACTTCTCAAAGTCTCCATCCAACCCAGCCTTGACATCCGACTTCAACGAAACCCCGAAATACGTCGTATACCCCGTCTTTGCCAGTTGAATACCATTAGGACGCCAATACAGCGCGAGAAGTCTGTTGATAAAGTGCTTCTCCTTGCGCGAACTCCTCAAAGGTCTTTGCAGCTTGGATGCAACAAAGAGTGCTGGGTCTGTTGCGTGGTCGAGCATCATGAGTAGAGCGTCTTCCAAGTCGCCGCGGAACTCCTTTTCGATCACGTCTTTGAGTCTGCGGTGGTACTTTTGCTGGTACGCTTCGCTGATGGTGCGAAGTTGCAGGTCGCTGCTGCTGGTGAAGATTTGGGCGACAACAATAGCGTTTGCGCCGATCTGTCCTTCAGTTGCATTCTGAAGCTCTGTGACCTTTTGGTCGATCTCAATTGGGTCGATGGCCGTAATGCCTTCTGAGCGGGTGCCAGCGAGGACCATGCTGTAGAGTCTGAAAAGAGTGTCGTCGACGTCGTCCTTGATATCAGACAGTAGCTCCTTGCCCCTAACACGCTTGTATTCTGCAGCAATGGCGCGAATGTCTGCATTCGAGCGGCAGAGGAGAACATCGTTCAGAGCCTCCTCGTCAGTGCCCAGGCGGTTCAGGGCTTTTGACAGAACGTAGACGTCGTTTGCCAGGGGTCCACGAATCAGCGCAAGAAGACCTGTCTCGAGACTACCCCTGGTTTCGCTCTCAATGTCCTTCGCCAGGTCGCGCAGAAAACGACTGTTGTAAGCCTCAACAAACTGCGCCATGGCCCAAGGGTTCTGGTATTTGCTGCTGGTGAGAACGCGAATCAACGCCCGCTCATCGCAACCCATACCCTTCATGGCTTTCCGAACGGCTTCGACATCGGCCGCCTTGTCTACAGCCATTGTTTCGAGCTTCTGCTGAGGATCATATCCCGGGGATGCTTTTTCGGGGATGCTGACTGGCTTGGGTTGTGCAGGAGGCTGTGCTGGCGCTGAGGCATACTGTGATGGTGGCTGCTGCCATTGCTGTCCTTGTTGTCCTGGGTAGGGTTGCTGGCCGGGATAAGGTGCTTGACCTTGAGGTGCACCATATTGTGGTTGAGGGGGGTAATTAGATGGAGGCTGCCACTGTCCGTATGGAGCTGGCGAAGGCTGTTGTCCATAGGGAGCCTGTGCGCCTTGAGGCTGCTGACCGTAGTAGCCCTGCTGTGGCTGACCCTGAGGGGGTTGCTGATATTGACCTTGCTGTCCCTGAGGAGGCTGTTGATATTGACCCGGCTGGCCTTGAGGAGGATACTGTTGTTGGGATGGATCCGAGTAGTAAGGCTGGTTTGGTGGTTGACCCTGTGGAGGATACGACTGTTGCGGGGTAGCGTAAGGATAGGGCTGATTCGGTTGCTGCTGTCCCTGAGGCGCATAACCGTAGGGCTGCTGATAGCCCTGCTGCTGCTGTTGCTGGCCCTGAGGCGCCTGCCAATACGGAGGTTGTCCAGACATAGTTCTTGATGCAAATGTTGATAGTGATCAAGTGTGAATGGCAGCAAAATGATGCTTGGACGAAGCGCTATTAAGTCGAACGATGAGGCGTGAGGCCTCCCCTGGTGGGTTGCCTTGCAGGGACTAGACCAAGTGGTGAGCCTTGCATGTCACCCAACGTGACAGTTAGGCGTTTTGTTGATAAAGGGCAGGCACATTCAGCCCACTTCGATTTAAGGTTAGCTCAAAGCTTGTTTAGCTTGTGTGGCACCTTTTCGTGCTTGTATCGCTGCACTGCCTCTCAACCCTTAGGCAGAATCGAGGCGCAGGAGCGGGGAAGTAGATCAGGACATGGTTCCTTGTCTTTCATTTAATAATTGATGATGCCTTATCTAACGTGATCTGCTGGTATTCTGCGCATCACGAAAATCCCCCGCCAGGTCGGGAGAGACAGGGATGGCTCAGTGATGCAGCCCTACTGTAGGGAGTACCTAGCGGTGCCATTAGCTCGGCTCAGCCCAGGCTGACACAGGGAAAGCCTACGGCAATGTCGCAACTAATCTCAACCAAAGGACACTTGCCTTTTCGATGACAGGAGTTTGAGTCCCCACTCGGCCGTGTCTCGGCCTCCGGCAGTGGACTTTGCGGATCCATCTTGCCAGAGGGCTCCCAACGTTCATCGACGTGTGCCATTGTATCAGCTCAGCCCAGTCATTGGTAATTGGAGTGGATTTAGGGCACTGATTCCGCCATTGGCATACCACTGTTCTCAATAGAATACCAAGAGATAGCCAATAGTTAAGACACCTTGTAGAGCTCAACATCGATGATTAGAGAATGGGTAGAGACTCTGTCTTTCTCCTTTGCAGATAATTATTTCATATATTTGAACAATGTTTTATATAATAAGACCATAACATATTGATGGAAATCTACTACATATAACTAGCTATCCCCAGTTACGTGCCAAATGGGGAGCCAAGTTGCCAGGCGGGTGATTCTTCTCGGACGTCATCAAGTCTCTCCAAACTTGCACAATACGTCGGTCATCCTTAGCAAATATAGCATTTCTTCGACTTGATGCCACAGTTTCGCCGCCAGCCAAACGTGACTCTGGTAGCAACAGCTAAGGAGAGCATAAAGACCAATAAAAAAGAATATCGGATTTACTCCCCTCACATCTGACCTTGGCATCGGGTTTATTGAGCAGCTTTAGATAAGGCCGACAAGACTTTAATCTGACGCGTCAGCGAGAGAAGCTCATAGACTTCTGAATTAATGACATTCGCGCATCAGCAACTTCAACTTGGCGCAAGGGAAGCTCCCATGAGGATCATATTCTCTTGGCATGCAGTTGCAGATGATGTGTCTCAGCTGCCAGCCACGACAATTACGAGGCATTTTCTGAATTCATCTACGAGGAAAACTTGTATTGGGATTGACTCGAGTATAATACAGAACGATTGAACAGGTGTTCCATTATCGAAAACCACCTCTGTTTAGCCTAACTGCATACTTGTCCATCAGCCGCACTAATAGCAAGCATGCGTCTTACTCTTACTATCCTTTCTACCCTCTGGGCGGCCACGTTGGCCAGTCCAACCCCTCATGTCCAGGGCACCTGGGAAATTCTATCCCCTATCCCCATCGTACCGCGACAGGAACATGCAGTCACTGCCCTCTCGGAGACCACTCTTGCCATCGTCGGTGGTATCATCCCAAACCCAGACGGAGAGGGTACCAACACAACCTCGATGGTGCAGCTCTATGATATTCCCTCTGATACGTGGCGATCAGTTGCTCCGGCGCCCATTCAAGTTAACCATCCTAACGTTGCTGCGGTTAACGGCAAGATATATCTCTTGGGTGGACTTTCTGTCGCTCCCGACGGTGCTTGGAGAGCCTTTCCAGACTCTTGGGTCTACGATCCTGACCAGGACGAGTGGTCGTCGCTGGATCCAATTCCAGCCGGCGAGGCGAGGGGAAGTGCCGCTATGGGCGTTTACGGAAGCACCATTTACATGGCTGGAGGTATGCGCACACTAGTTCCAGGAGGCCCAGGCGGAGAACAGGACACCGTCGACTTTGTGTCTGCCTTCGACACAGTCTCGTCCAAGTGGATCAGTCTTCCAAAGGCCGCAAAGAAGATTCCCGAAGGACGAGATCATGCAGGTGTCTCTGTCGTAGGAAACAAGTTTTACGTTCTCGGGGGAAGACTTCGAGGCCAGCACAACGTAAAAGCCACCGTCTTCATCCTTGATCTCAAGAACTTGCGAAAAGGATGGACTACCAGCAAGGCAAGAATGCCTACTCCCCGTGGAGGTGTCGTTTCAGGTACGATTGGCTGCGAGGTTTACATCATGGGAGGAGAGGGTAACACAGCCACCGGATCAGAAGGAGTCTTTGATGATGTCGAGGTGTTTGACACGAAAACCGAGAATTGGAGGAAGCTGGATGCCATGAGACTTCCCAGGCACGGAGGGTCGGCTGTGGCGGTCAATGAAGGAATCTACCTTCCTGGAGGAGGGACGAAGCTGGGTGGTTCTCCTGTTGATGTTTTGGATGTTTACTGGCCGTGAAGTTTAGGGATCTTGGATTTAGAACTCACTTTCTGTGCATTGGATTCTTGCGATAGATGCCAGACTTTATGTCCTCACAGCAAGATAACTTGACTATCTACGGAAAGATTCACGGGGCGGGAAACTACAAGTGAACACTGTTTTGGAGGGGGTTGATCAAGTAACGTCCGTCAGAGTGCAGATACATGCTAGGCGTGATGCTTCGTTACAAGCTCCCATCATTCGGTTCTAATATTTAATCCCGGAACATGCAACGTTGCCGTTCTTGGGTTTCGTTCGGGTTATCCGACGCAATTTAGCATAGGCATGTCCGTCGGGTTATCCGCTAGACTCCCTGCCAACCCCCTCCTACTCCCCTTTGAAGAAAAGTCGATCGACCCGTAGAATCGAATGTCGCGGGGACCCAGAGATAAGTTCCTCGGCGTCCCATGGGGAATGGAGAAATGGCGGGGAAGCATGGTTGATGTCGGGAGCATTGTCGGGATGGCAATGAGGGGGGAATGCAACATGCGAACATGATATAAATCATCATGTTTTCCACGATCATGTCAATCCATTGGCTCATGGTAGCAACCCCAAGTCGCATTGGGATGATCTCAAGATGCGTATCTCTCTCTTATCCATCCCGACCTTTGTCGTCTTGTCAGCCGCCTCGATCCTCCCAGGTATCCCCACAGTCAACTTCACTCCCCAGAAAAATGGCAAGGCAGTTGAATTCTCCTCATTTACTTCCATTGTTGTCGATTCGAAATACGCCAATGTCCGTGACAGCAAAGGCCAGACGCTGATTCCCCCATCGTTGGCTGAGTTTGCTGAAGCCTTTGCCGATGATTTGTCTTCATTGGGCTTCAAACTATCGACACGAGTGGGTTCTAAACCTCGTCCGGGGACTATCTTCTTGACTCTTGGCGGGACAAGCGATTACCTGGATGTTGCTGGCCGAGAGACCTCTGAGGGCTACTCTATCAGTGTCGACAAGTTCATTACGGTGAAAGGCGCCAGTCCGCTTGGTGTTTGGTGGGGAACGCGAACTATACTTCAGCAGATTTTACTTACAGATGGAAAATTGCTGTCTGGAAGTATTCACGATAGTCCAGGATGGGGCTCTCGTGGCATGATGGTAAGTATCATAATCCAAACAGCCCATGAAACACAATCCTCCTACTGATGCACTATCAGCTCGACGCAGCTCGACAATACTATCCTCCCAACTTCATCGTGGAACTCTGCTCGTACATGTCCTTCTTCAAACAAAATACCCTCCATCTTCACCTCAGCGATAATCTCTGGAATAACCCAGATCTATTCGACTTTGAAGAACAGATGAGACTATACGCCGTCTTCCGCCTGTACTCTGACGACCCGCGAGTCAAAGGTCTAAACAAGAGACCGGACGAGTCCCATACCCGCCAGGTATTTGACGACATCCAATCCAAGTGCGCTGCTCGTAGCGTCACTATCCTGCCCGAGATTGAGGCTCCTGGTCATGCTTTGGTCTTTTCGCTGTGGAAACCTCAGATTGGCATGTCTTCCGATTACACGCTTCTCAACATTACTCACCCGGAAACCATCCCGGCTGTCAAGACAGTTTGGAAGGTGTTTTTACCATGGTTCCATAGCAAGACCGTGTCCATCGGTGCAGACGAATACAGGGACAGCAGCCTCGACGAAAAGTGAGCATAGAGCCTTTGGTCTTGTAAACCAGCGCTAATTATGTATTCAGTGCTCTAACAGCCGAGTATGAGCGGTTCGTAAACGAGCTGAACCACTTCATCACCCAGGAATCCGGAAAGAAAGTCCGCATCTGGGGAACCTTTCCTCCCTCTTCTGGCAGCGACGTGGACAAGACAGTCTCGATTCAACACTGGGCCAACTTTGAAGCACACGCCGTAACCGACTGGCTCGCCAACGACTACAACGTTTTAAACTCGGGAGACGACCTGTACTTCGTGTCGAAATGGTCAAGTGGTTACCCTCAGGTCTTGAACCAGTCGTTCATCTTCCACGGATCTCCTGATGGGAGTGCTTTTGCGCCAAACATTTTTGATCCGTTGAACGAGACCGAGAATACAGCACGCGATGATCCAAGGGTTGAAGGACACATCGCTCCTTTGTGGACTGACTGGGGTCCCAACTCTACTACCATCTTGGAGACGTATTACAGTTGGCGGGACGGCCTTCCGGCTCTTGCTGACAAGCAATGGGGCGGAAAGTTGACAGAGGAAGAGTATCCATCGCTTTTTGAAGCCCTTCAACCCTTTGTCCCTGACCAGAATTTGGACCGCCGAATTCCTTCCAAAGGCTCCACGATTCTAGAATACGACTTTGCTCATGACTTCCAGAAGGGCATTGTCAAGGACAAGTCGGGCAACGGCTATGATGCCAAATCGTCCTGCAAACGCTCCAGGAGTGGTGTTACTCTTTCACCCTCCTGCAAAGTGACAACCCCTCTTTCATCCAAGGGACGAGACTACACCTTTTCATTCTCCATCAACCCAACCTCCAAAAAGCCCGGTCCAATTTTCACAGGGCCCGATAGCTCACTCTGGGCCGGACACGGAAGTATCACCAACATAACTCTCATCGCAGACGACTCGGCTTACACCCTAAACTACACCTTTCCCCTGAACAAGTGGACGAATGCCAAGTTGATAGGCAAAGGGCCTAGAACTTTCCTCGCAGTTGACGATCAGGAGCCAATGGAATTCCTCACCAAGATTGGCATACGTGGTAGGCGGTACGTGTGGGACAAGATTGCAGTTGAAGCTCCGTTGAACGTAATTGGTGGAGGGGACTTTGAGGGCATTCTGGGTTATGTTAAACTAGAAGATAGGGCGTGAGCTTGCATTATTAGCTTGTGCGTACTCGCTTGAATGGAGAGAATGCATGTCCCAGTTTGAGCTTGTGACCGGCAACTTCGATACGACTCCTCCAGATAGAGCCCGGCTGGCCAGCAGACCCTCTCTCGGCTCAAATCACAGTAGTTCCGGACCGAACCACGGCGCCGAGCTACGACGCCCTCTCGTATGTCTGGGGAAAAGATCTGAGCCCTACCCCTATTTTGTGTAATGGCTCGTCCATAACTGTCACTGCGAATCTCGAATCAGCCCTCCGCGCTCTCCGACCGTTCCCAGATATGGGCGATCCTTCACAACAACACGGGGTAGATGTCATCGATACAGATCATCTGCTTCATTCCAGCAAACATCCATGGAAACCATTTGCTCATAATCGCAATGAAACGGAATCTATCAGGTCTCGAAGGGCCAGTGCATACGCAGATCGAACGGCTGGGTTTATATGGATTGATGCTCTTTGCATCAACCAAGCAGACTTGAAAGAGTGCGCGGAGCAGGTCAAAGGCATGCGCGATATCTATAAGACGGCCAAGGTTGTGCGTGTATGGCTCGGTACAACACTTGTTACGGAGGAGGGTTCGCCTCAAGTCTTTCCTGATATGAAGACTCGCAAACTCGATGCCGCCCTTGGTCGTATCCGTTTGGCGGAGCTCGGTCACATGCCTGTTATATTGAGCTTTCTAGCTCAAGCTTTGAGGAACGAAAGACGAAGCGGCGAGGATAACGGTTACGATTCCGTTCCTGGAGCCACAGCTGACACTGAGCAAGATAAACTTGGCTTGGTCGGCTTCCCGTTGTCTCATGCTCCCGAATGGGCCATCCTAACCGGGTTCCTTGAGCAGCCATGGTTTAGGCGTGTTTGGGTTGTGCAAGAGGTGGTCATGGCTCAAGAGGCCAAAGTTATGATGGGTGACTGGGAGATGCAATGGGAACCCTTTGCACGAGCCATAGAGATATTGAATGAAGCGGCAATGTCATTCTCGTACTCTACGGCAACGCAGCTCTGGAAAGGGCTACCCCTTCTCGGTGCCAGATACGTCCATCACATCCGTCAACTGCCGGGTCGTGCTGGGTTTCTGCTCCATCTCCTCAACGACTCACGTCGACGCAAGGCCACCAAGCCCGCAGACCATGTTTTTGCCGTCTTGGGCATGGCTAGAGAGATTGTCAGCCCAGATCCCCAACGCGCTGATCTGTTGACGCTCGTCACTATTGACTACAACAAACCAACGGCTCAAGTCTTCCGAGATGCGACCTGGTTTGTCCTCCTAAATCACGCCACACTCATTCCGCTCTACCTGGTAGAGCTAAGCGACAACCAGTCAATACAAAATTGTCCCTCGTGGGTTCCCCTCTGGACAGTGCCCCAAAAGGCCATAGATCTGCATGATGTGCTTTTCAACACGAATCTAGGCAAGGAGATAGACATTGGTTCTCATGACGACAACACACTTCGAGTCTCGGGGTACGCCTTCGAGTGTGTACAAGCCCTGAACCCTGGGTTGAAAACTACGTCGCAGACACCTGTCACCATGGACAGCAATCTCAGGTGGCAATTCCCGCCTCGCAATGAAGAAATCGAGTTTGTCACGTCAGCCTGGGACCTCGCGGAATCCTTCCAAATCACAGCGTCAGGAGAGACTGGGCTATTGCAACGGCCTTATCAATCACCCAATGCCGTGCTGGAGGCATTTGCTTACACTCTTTCCGGTAACTGGATCGACGGTGACGAAAGGGCCGACTCATCCAGGAAAGTCATCAACTCGGCAAAGGCCTGGCTCCAAGATTGTGTAGACCGATTCTCCCAGTCCACCTCGTTTCTCAGCAAAACATGGCATGCTTTCCAGAGTCATTTACCCATTGAACCCCAAGTTATGTTTCCAAGCTTGCCTATTGAGAGCTTGCATTTCGCGGCGTTTTTTCATGACATCCAGTGGCTTCATGGGCATTGGCCCTGAGTCGATGCAGGAAGGAGACGTAGTCGTCGTGATTTTTGGCTTGTCCTTACCTTTCCTGCTTAGACGGAGCCAAGCAGACGCAGGCAAGTTCCTCGTTGTTGGGCCTTGCTATGTACATGGTATCATGGATGGGGAACCGGTCACAGCGTTGGAGGGTCAACTTCCCCAGGTATTTGACTTGGTTTAGCCAGATAATGCCTCTGGAGGTATGTTCTTGTCAGTGATTATAACCACAGGGCAGCTGGCCATGTTTCAGAGGTGTTTTGAGTCTAGATGGAATAGGGCACTGGTCAATACCATCCAGTTTCGTCAATCTGAACACATCGAAACCATATTAGCGGAGGAGGCCTTGGGGGTATCTCAGACGACGTTAAACAAGAAGATAGGGTGTGAGGTCGATTCCTTGCTTGTGCAAGCTTGTTGGAATAGCAAGAGTAAGAAGTGAATAAACAGATACTAAACTATTATAGCATCATAGTGAGATACAACAGAATAGTTTACACAAAAGTGTAGAAGAGATATCCTAAAAAGAGGAAGAGACTAGGTTATGATTGTATTATTATTATCACTCAATATCAGGTTTGGTAACGGTCTAGACGGATTGGATAGAGACATGCCAGCAGAGTCAGGTGAGTCCTCACATTCGTAGTATAGGTAGATGTATCATATTTGAGTAGGTAGCCAAGTAACAAGAATAGACCAAGACCAAAAACGCCAATCCAACATCTATTTAATTATACGACTTGTACCAACATAAACAAAAGAGTCATCAACTCCATTCGTCCCATGCAAGATGCCCCCAGCACGCACTATTTGTGTCAGGCATCATGATCCAATGCTGGCCTGTACTGATTTTGGTGCACCTCATCGTCCGCCTCCCAGAGGTCTTGTCTCGCCCTTTTCGTCATCGCTGTCGTCGTCGCTGTCATCACCAACAGCGTAATGCTCCGTGTCGTCAGCCGCCAATCGGTCAGTTGACTGATCCCGGTTGTCTCGGTAATCCTCAAACTGCTCGTCGTCGCTGCCCTCGGCGAAAGCGTCATAGAGCTCTCCGCCGCGGGTCCTGCGCGCCTTGGCAGCAGCCTTCTCACCAGAGTTCAGGCCCTCGGCTTCCTCATCGTCAAGGAGCTCGAACTCGTAGTTGTTGCGAGAACTGTTGCGTAGACGACGGCGACGAGCAATCCAGAAGTAGACACCGAGGCCAATGCAGAAGGCAGAGATCAGACCGATGGCTCCATAGATCCAGATCTGAGCCTTCTTGGAGGCACCAAAGCTTGGGAGCCACGAGACCCAGGATGACGAGGCCGATGTGGATTCCTGGGCCGCCTCTTCAGTACCAGAAGGGCTTGCTTCTTCCGTGCCAGAGGGGCTTGCTTCCTCCGTGCCGCTAGGGTTAGCTGGGTTTGTAGGTCGCTCAGGATGGCCGGTAGGCTTTTCCACCAGGGTTCCCTTAGTGGCCGAAGCAACCGAGGTGGTGGAAGCAGGCAGTGTTGTGGTCTCAACAATCTTGTCGTGATCATCGTCATCGTGAGCATCGGGCATAGGCAGCTTAGTCGCCTTATCGGCGTCGATAGCCTCACCCCACAGCTTCAGGCGCCAGTCGATAAACTTGCCCTTGAACTGGTTCTTCTCGGTATCACGAACGATAATTGTCCACTTTCCAACACCAGACTCACCCCTGTTCAATGTTAGCGTAGATCCACAGCAAGACGCGAAATCAACTTACCAGTGCACCACACTCATAAAGGTCCAATCGACATAGCCCTCGGCCTTGGCGTCCCGCTCTCGCGAGACAGCAAGGTGGCTCACCACGTTCTCGGGGCTGATGAGATCGACACTAAGATCGCCACGTCGTTGGTGCTCGACGTTCATGGTGACGGTGACATGCTCCAGACGAGCGACATTGGCGTCCTTGAGCATATCCTTGGTGACTTCAAAGGTGACACTCAAACCGTCTCGGCCCTCAGGAATGGCCTTCTTGACATGGATCCAAGGAGAAAAGAGCCAGGTCTGGGGCTTGACCAACTCCCAATCCTTCGCCTTCTCAACCAGAGCCCACGAGTCAATCTTGCCGTATCCAAACGTGTGACTGAACTTCTTTCCGATCGCCGTGTCCTGCTGGTTGGCCTCATCGCCCTCAATGGGCAAAGCTGTGTCCATAGCAAGGTACTGCAAGTCTCTCCAAGTCAGGTCAGGCCGAACCTGGAGCACCAGAGCAAAGATGCCAGCTGCAAGAGGTGCCGCAGCGGATGTGCCGCCATGGGCCTTGTAGCAATTGTTCTTTCCGACATCAGTAGTGTGAATGGCGTCGCCGCTACCACTGCTGTAGGTGACGACCAGCTGAGCTGAGCACTCTTCCGAGTAATAGGGGTGCTGTCCAGTACGGTCAACAGCTCCCACGGTGATACTGTAAATAGAATTGGTGTATCCGTCAAAGTTGCAGTTATCTCCAGAGCCGGCACCATTGCCGCTGGCAAAGACGTAGATGGAGCCACGACCACCACGGCCCTCCTGGATGGCCTTGAGCATCGCCCTCCGGATCACCACATCGGGGGCCTCCATGGTCTGGCCATCATCAGAGGGGCCCCAAGAGCATGAGTAAATATGGTTGTCGTCGTACTTGTACATGAGCGCCTCGGCCTCATCGGCATCGCTAATAAGCTTGCTGAGGATTCGAAGACCAGCAACCTTGGAGTCGTAGGCAACACCAACACCGCAGACATCGTTACGAGCAGCGGCCACCTCGCCGGCACAGCGAGTACCGTGTCGATCGTCGTCCAGCTCGGGGGCGGGGACTGGATCGTTGTCGTTAAAGTCCCAGGAACCGGCAGCGAAGTAGTTGGGCTTAAGATCATCGCTGTTCATATCCAGACCATCGTCAACAACCGCAACAGTAACATTCTGTCCTGTAATTCCATCCAACCAAAGGCCAGTCACATTGACATCGTGTCCAAGCTGGACGGGGTTGAAAAGATGCCATTGTTCTGTAAAGATAGGGTCGGCGATCTCAAGCTTCTTCATAAGCGTGGCCTGGTATTCGACAGCCTGATCCCGAGCCGCAACGTCGACCGTCTTATGGTCATTGCCTCGGCTGGCGACAGGCAAATCTCTCGGCCGCGGAGGAATTATTCGCTTCTCAAGATGCTTGCGCGCAAGTTGCTTCTTAGACAAGAGAATCCCATCAAGGGGGTCCGAACCGCCAATGTCTCGTTTCCTCCTCCTGCGCTCAGTAATCTCTCTCTTTACTATATCGTGTTCGATTTTGGGGGCGCGGAATACGTGGTGGTCATCGAGTGCACCAAGCTGACCCTCGTGGGTGAATCCGAGGCGGCTGGCAATCTGATCGGGCGCTGTCGAGCTGTCGAGATGCAGGACGTAGTAGTCATTATTGGCGTAGTCTCGAGCGACCTTGGAACCGTGGGCCAGCGCGGTCAAGCCGGCGATGCTAAGGAACGAAGCAATCTTCATGTTGAAGAAGGGAGTGTGTCTTTGCAGCGCAAAGACGACGCGAGGGAACGGAATCGAGCGAGTCTAACACATCCAGAGAATCTTGAAACAGGAGATAAACAAAGAATCGAGAACTGTAGAGGGGTACAATGTCAGCGCTGAACGGATCAAAACGTCGCGAAAGTTTGCATTCAACAGAAAGCTGACGGGTCGGATATTGCCACGCCGCGCAGGCCGACAGAACAGGCCGGTACAACCAGCGAATTCTCAACAAAGGTCACACTGCGCATGCTGAGCAGATAGGGAACTACCGTACCTAGTAATCGGCCAAAAACGACGCGGTGATGAGCGCGGGCTCCAGGATCGGGGATGTAGAGAAAGAGAGGCCTGAAATCGGGAGTTGTTTTGCGTCGCTGGTGATGTCGTGGCCTCCAGCTGAGAGCGGAAGGCTACCATGTACAAGACAGGTACCAAATTGCGGCTGGAACCTGGAATAGGGGACCACGGCCGGGGGGCGTTAGTGGGTGCTTACAGGGAAGAGCACGAGGCACGCGGCCACCTCCCTCCACTGTTTGAGTAGGGCAATGCCACAATAACTTCCTTGACTGCGCCACAATCTAAATCTGGGAGGGAGGCCAGCTGGCGCTTTTTGGTTGCATGAAATGCTGACTACAAAGTATCGCCGAAGTAGACAAGTTCTTCTCAGACAAAGATGAACAGGATCGTCAGCTTGTGAATGCTGACAATGATTATTTTCCCCGGAATGTCATATTCCATTCTCCTTTTCTTTTCACGTCTCTTTATTTCCTTGACACATCGCAATGTGTCCCCCTTGGTTACGCGTAACCCATCTACCGGTTGGCTCAAAACTTCATGATGGGCACCCACCAACAGCATCTCTTATTCAACGACGCCACAGCTCCGCCATCTCAGACGCCACTCCTGATGGATCTCTTCGATAGGCCCCAGCGGCTAGGTCTCGACCCGTGCTCAAGATTGCATGGCGCGCTACGGTCGAGACGGTAAATCAATAGGCGGCTCAATAGGCGGCACGGCCCTGAGCAAGGGCAAGGGCATGTCGGGGAATGAGCATCGTTTTGGGTTGGGTAGGTTGCAATGAGATTACCCCTGTAATTGATAGACCATCGGAGTGACAGCTCAGGTCGGGCATTTCTTGCATCAATAACCAGCATCCAGCTTCTTAATTCTAACAAATCTTCTCTACAATACAAATGCCTATTATCTCTATGATCCTTTCCTAGCGCCCCAACGCCTTTCTTAAACACGTGCGTCAATCATTAGTCTCCATCTCACAGCGACGCCTCCTTGTGAATCTCAATGCTTGGAGGAGCCCCCGTCAACGCCTTGCATTGTGCGTAAATCACAAACTGCCCTCCCACGAGACCACATGTCATCACCACACGAGGTCCCAGGCCCGACAGCAGAAGCCGTTTCGGTCCAAATTCCTTCGCCAGCTGGAACATCCGGCTCGTCGCGCCCTGCTTCGGATCGCCGGCGCCCTTGTTGATGGCCGACAGCAGCGTGTCGGCTGGGTGGGAGAGCACGGCCGCTGCAGCACCAGCCGTGACGCCAGAGGTGAGCTCTACTGCTGTAGACTCGAGCTGTGTGAGCTTGGCCTTGCGCTCGGGGCCCATTGCGCGGTAGATGACCTCGTTGGCAGCTTCGTGGACTGAGAATTGACCAACGGCAAAGGGAACCTGCTTGAACAGGAGGGGGACAAAGCCAGAGTAGAACCCCTTGAAGCCTTCCTCACGTGCCATTCTCCCAAAGCCTGACACCAATCCATCAGCGTAGCCCTTCTGAGAGACAAGACGGATACGCGTGGCCTCGAGTGGACACAGGAGGATATCGGCAAAGAACTCGGCGGATGCACTAGCAGTGAGGTAGATGCTCGTTCGACGGTCGACGGCCTTCTCGGGTCCTCCGACAAGTGTGATGTACTTCTTCTTGAAGAACTCATAGCCAGCAAACTTGGCGCCGCCCTGAACCAGGTACCCAACAGCCGTAGGACCAAAACCCGTGAGAAGGGCTGATGCGCCCTCCTTGGCGACAATGGTACGACCAGCCTTGAGCATGTTATAACCCTTCAAGGCATCATCGACCTGAATCCTCGTCTTGACGACATCAATTGGCGTCGCGGCCTGGAACTGTTAACTCATGCAATGCGACATGTGAAAGAAGCACTTACACCATGTGTAGACGTCGCTGCGAGGGCGCCAGCGCCAAAGAACTTGACATAGTCGCTAGGTGTGAAATTGGGCACTTCAGATTGCTTGGATGCCATTTTGAATTGTTCGTTTATTTGAGGCTCTTGCTTCTGTGTTGGAAAAGTCGCGTTTGGTCGCTTTTATGTTGCGAGACTTGATGACGTCGTTCCGTGGCAGCCGATCGGAAACCTTGGTTCACGGCCGTCGACACGGCGCTTTTGCCGTCATCGGGCCGCTTTGACAATTGGGGGTGTTTCTTGATTAATAAGAGTTATTTCTGGGACGAAAATTAAGAAAATAATTTAATCGATGTCTCAAGCAAGTTGAGTATATGCCCTCTGCTAGGGTAAACTGTTGTTCTCAAGAGCAATGCGCTGAGATGCTCCGTTGCGACCTGGCGTCCAAGACCATCGAGAAGATCGTCGCCTCAATCCGGGATGGCGAATCTCGTTATTATCGGCACCGACCACGGTGAGCCGCTCCGTCTCCGGAACACGGCATAACATGACATCACAAGTTGTCCGGCCGTTCCTTTGATAACGAGATGTGATATCAATGGGCGATTTGTTTGCTCGGCTTTAATATCGGCTGTTATCTCCATTCGTTTCGTTCAAGCACCAGGAACCTTGTCACGTGTACAGCCAGCCACCGTTCAGAGAAGCACTGAAGCGACAATTCCACAACAGCAAGAAGCAAAAAGAAGCAGCTTCAGAAGACGGCAAAAATTGATGATGAGAGTGGGATTCGAACCCACGCCTATTTCTAGACTGCGAATCGTTGCTAGTTCTTGTGGAACCTGAACACAGCGCCTTAGACCGCTCGGCCATCTCACCTTACTGGTTGTTGAAGGCGAACGATTTATTGAGTACTATACTGTAGCCCTTGCTACGAAGCACCGGCGATTGACTCGACCTGACTTGGCTCCTTGGTATATTAAAGTCTCTTTGCAAGCGTCTAGAGAAGACTTTGGGTGGTGGATAATACAACGTTGAAACCAGCCTCATTGTATCTAGAAGTTGGGCATTTCTGAGTGGTATGAGTCCTAAGATCATGGCAAGTTTTTATATGGTACCGCGACTCTACATTTATTCCCATGAAAACAGCTTCTAGTATGGCTAGAAACCCTGCAAGCTAGCTAACTATCTTCACTAACTAGATTCGACCAACTCGTATCTCCAAAGTTCCCCGATAACTCATCCGTAGCTCATCCATCCATGCTACCCTAGGTCTCCGCCAAGACGAACCGCCAAACTGGAACCCACTCCCAGACCGACCTTTGACGTTCCTTATCATCGTATAGTTCCCGTTCCTGACCATCACTAGGCTAGGCTTGGAAACAGCCTGTCGTTCTCTTCCCCGCTTGTGGGGAGACTTTTGACTCTGCAATTTCGGCCTCATGATACCCTACTGAGTAATTGAGCGACAGTCACGTGCGGAAACTGAAGCTATAACATGGCGAGGCCTGCTTCTTTGCGGTGTTTTCGCCAGGCTTTGCTCCCCGACTTTTTGCGCCTTTTACTTCATGTGAGTAAAGGTTGAAGCCCAAGGATCATGGTCAACTACTTTGTTCTGGCGGCGACTCTTTCGCTCGCCTGTCCAGCCTCAGCCAGCTATGCCTTCTACGTCGGCAAGAACCTCACCAAAGATGGCAGTGTTATCGTCGGAGGCACCGGAGAAGAAGTCTCCAGCCATTGGCTTCAACTCTTCCCAGCCCGCGATCATCCACCAAACGCAACCATCAGCGTCGGTGTCACCAAGGATGCCACCTTTCCCGGAGAACTCATTCAGATCCCCCAAGTGAACCATACCTTCCGATACATGAGTATGGAGTACTCGGACTATGAGGGTTTCCCGGCGCCATTGACCAATGGAGGTCTAAACGAAAAGGGCGTTACTGTTCGTGATGTTTGGGCGGATAATCGTGAGGAGCTTCTCGAAATGACGCCGAATCCTCAGCACGGTTTGCAGTATAGCGACTTGGCCCGCATTGTCATGGAGAGGGCCAGCACTGCCCGCGAAGGCGTCGAGATTATTGGGGATCTGATAAAAAAATATGGCGAATCGACTTACGGCGGTAACTCTCATCTCATCGCCGACAAGGACGAAGGCTGGCTCGTTTGGGAGATGGCTGGCGGCAAGAAGCTCTGGGCTGCGCAGCGACTTGGACCTAATGATGTCAAGGTCCTCTACCCGGGTTACATCGAAGACTTTCCCGTCAATTTCTCCAGGGACCCCGACTTTATGGGCTCCGACAATATCGTGTCGTTTGCTGTTGAGCAGGGCTGGTGGAACGAGACCTCTGGCCAGCCATTCAACATCTTCAACGTCTACGGGCCACAAGACCCTCGATACAAGGCTCGCGATGGAGGATACAAGTTCATGTCGCAGGCAGCACTGGAGAATGCAACCCTCGAGATGGTGCCCGTGACGGAGGAGAAGATGATGGAGAGGGTTCGAGATCCCCGGATCGCTGATGATGAAGCTGGGTACGGACAAGTTGTCAGTCTTCGCGCTGGCACTGACCGCGACATGCTGCGGATTTGGAATGCCCCGACTGGTTCTGTGTCCGCACCTTTTGTTCCCTGGTGGCTTGGTGTTCAGTCAATTCCCCCGGAGTATGGCGAGCACCGATACTTGACCACCGGCGCTTCGAGCAGCTTCCTGAACCCAGACTATCAACTTCAGGAAGCCTCCGAGTTTGCTGGCCGAGTGTTCAAGCGTGTGCTATACTATATGTGCTCAGACCCAAACCGATACCATCCGATCGTCACAGACGTTCTCACGGACTTTGAGACCGCGTCTAGGGTTCAAGTCCACGGCTGGGTGGAAAAGACAGCTTTGACCATGATCAAGCAGGGTGAGCGGGAAGCAGCACAGAGTTTGTTGACCTTTTACTCGCACACGCGTGCGACTGAGGCGCTTGAGATTGGGCATACGCTGAACAATGCTCTTGACGGCTACATTAAGCTGACCGGACACTGGCGTGGTCCCGTAGGCAAGGAGATTAATGATAGCGGAGAGGGCAACGAGACGGTCAATTGCCTAGTAGGATACGACCCGGACAAGCCCAAGTATTTACAACCAAACCCCAAATAGAGCATAAAAGCCACAAACCTCAATAATAAGAGCAATGTAACAAGTTGATGCTATCCCGTGATTGCCGATCGTTCCGTTCCGCTTTTCGGCCCAAGTGGATTCGGCCCGGAAGCCCGAAAACCACCTCCGGCGGCGCAGTCAAAGACCCGCTTCCGGGCAATTATGTATAAAGAACGGCGGGACAAGTCATCCGAAGCTCCCTGGCATTCTTTTTTGCGGTGTGGACAGAACCGAGGGTGGAGGCAATCGTGAGGTCAGCCGGGAGTCCCGTGGCAACCTGACATCGGAGGTCGCCGCGGAAAAACCCCGCTTGTTAATTTGCCCACCCCCCGAACTTCTGACTTCTCCGCCAACCAGGCTGTCGCGATATCTAAACAATCCCTTTTCCACAAAAAGCTAGTGAAAGTAGGCGGGTCTTACAATTGAGGCCATCATGTCGAAACGAACTTGGTCAGAGACTGAGAACGGCACCGTCGGAGGTGAGCAGCAGTTCCCTCCACAAATCTCGAGAAAGGTCAAGGCCTGCACGGCTTGCCGGAGACACAAGGTAAGGCCCACAGGGCTGTCAAGTGATGAGTGAGGTTGACTAGTGGGTGCTAGATAAAATGCTTGATTGATGAGAGTGGTCCGCCATGTCGACGTTGCGCGGAAAAGAACCTGAGCTGTGTCCTGGGCAAGAGTCTTCAGACCATCCTGGATGAGAAGTCACAGTGAGTTATTCATCTCCAATTGAGTCTTGACATTCTTTAACAACAAGTTAGGTTCTCTCAAGATGTGCTACAAGACCTAGAACAAATGCATGGCTTCCTCAAACAAGTCGCCGGAAAACTTGACCTGGAATTACCAGCTCTACGCTCATCCGCTGGTGCGGAACCCCCTAAAGAAGACTCACCCGGCCACTCAATTCCCTCCAACAAGGGTCATCATGTTCCATCTCGCGATAACTCACCAAAGCTGATGCCAGAAGATGAGGGTCTCCCTTATGTGCCCATCCACTCTCTCTATGCCCTCACAAAACTGCGGGCTCTTCGATCCCCCGATGATGTCGACTCACAGCACAGCCACGGAATCGACGACTTCATCACAAGACGCTCCATCTCTCTAGCTGATGCAGAGAGACTATTCAGCTTTTACCGGAGACGATTAAATCCATACATCTACCTCATCGGCTGCCCCTACGAGTCATTGCAAGAGCTAAGACAAAAGAGCCAGTTTTTGCTCGTAGCGATTCTCACAGTTGCCTCGCTGCATGATTCAACAGCCGACTCCCTGTATCCCATATGCAGCTCCGAGTTTAGAAGGCTCATCGAGATGACAATCTTTGAGAGACGACTAGACCGTGATTACCTACGAGCTCTCTGCATTGGTTCCTACTGGTTGAGTGATGTCTCGTGGATGCTTTCCGGGCATGCGATCCGTCGAGCAGCTGAATTTGACCTTCACAATAGCTACGACAGAGCCATAGAAGATTCAAGTTCCGAAGACGCCGACTGCGCGAGGATATGGTACATCCTCTATGTCTGCGATCAACAACTAGCAACCTTGTATGGCCGGCCATCAATCGTGCAAGAAGATGCTTCAACACAGAGCGTCATCAACTTCCTGCACTGTTCAGTCGCGAATGAAGAGGATCGACGACTTCTCAGTCAAGTTGCGTCAGTTAGTATTCTCAGGAGTATTAGAGAGTTGTTCAGCATCAACAAGGGCAAACCAATACCAAGGATGCATCTGAACCACATCACGCACTTTCGAAAGCAGCTTGATCAGTGGTTCGACTTTTGGACAAAACAGGTGCAAGGTAAGATTTCCTTTTGATATAGCACCCTGGAATTGTCGCTAATGAAACGTTCAGAACAATGGCCTGGTATCGGAGGTTTCCCCCGAAAAGGCATCATCCTCCACTACAACTTTGCCCAACTCTACCTCTACTCCCACGTCTTCCGCGGCTTATCAAAGAACGACCCTGTCCCACACTACTTTCTCGATTGCGCCCTAAACGCCATTTCAACAGCGACAACAATCATCGACAAGTTCATAAATGATCCCGATGTCGCCCTGGGTATCGTCGGCATGCCCTCATACGTCCACTCAATGACAGCATTCGCTTCCATGTTCCTCACCAAAGTCGCAACCAAATACGACGATCTCATTGAGAAAGAAAAGGTGTATGATCTAATTACAGGTCTTGTACAGCAGTTTCGATCACAACCGGCAGGAAAATGGCATCTAGCCAATCTAATGATCAGTGGGCTAGAGAGAATGGCGCAAACACTCAAGCCTATTGCCCCAGGGGAAGCAGGAATGGGGACAGGTCTTGACATGGATCCGGGTATGGACACGACAGGTCAGATGCCAGGTGTGGATAATCTCTTTTCTGATTTGGCGGGTGATTTCTTTTTCAACTATGATATGAGCTTTGGACTTTCTGGTCCGTCATAGGGCATGGCGCCATCCCAAACATTTCACAGAAAGCCATGGGACAAGAATTTGGTCGAATAGCGCTGATATATTGATTATGTTGTAGGCATACTGGTTGAATGCTATTAGTGGCTCACCAGCGCCAACAACCACAAGGAATACCTGTACAAACTCATAGCGATAATACTTTAAACCTCTAGTAATCTTAGCTTCTATCTTGACTATGCAGGGCTAAACCTTTGAAAAGATAGGACGTTACTGCTCCTCAATGGCAGCCCCTATTGGCGTTGTAAAGACCTAATGCTTTGATTCATCCCGGTCGCCATGGTTCAGACTTTCAACATGCATATTTCCGACAACCTTGTCCCAGGCTGCCTAGGAACACAACAAAGTCTTCTTCTGCCTAAACCTTTTTAAAAAATTCATGGTGAAAGAAGGTTTGTTAATGCATGGAAGTATACAGACAGTATGTCACGCATTTGGATATAAATCATCAGGTCGTCTCCCTTGGTTCTGGTCAACCAACATTCTCCCATCATCGTTGCATCTCAACTCACTAAACTCAACAACTCATCACCAACCATCATAATGACAATGGAACTCTTCAAGAGTGTCTACCAGTGCCTTATCCCCCGTGGTAAGTCGAGTCTTTCCCCATATCCAAATGATATCTAACCGTTCAGCCCTGCAAAATTCACCGTCACGCAGGGAGTGGCAGCTACACTTCTATTTTTCGTCAAATCCCAAATACATGCTGAGTGACCCGCCACCAGAAACGCCTAAGGATTGGACTGCCCAGCTGGACCTTGTCACCTCGGACCTTCCCGGCCTCATGCATGACGGCCTGTACTTGACCCAAGAGAATGTCCAAGTGCTTGAGAACCACGTCCAGCGGGTCTACTCAGATGAGCGCAAGTGCTACTTCCTTCGCCGTTGCTTCACTGTCGTCGATCCGAAGTGGTCAGGCAAGCTCTGGGTTGTGTCATGGAATTACGAACCAGTCAGGGATTTTCGGATTCACGATCTTTCAGCTGACAAGGTGTATAACACCCAGGTCTTGAATAAGGCTGGGTATGCTGTATACTTCTACAACAGGAGCAAGCCGGAGAAAAGTGCGAATTACATATATGACGACATGCCCATGAAAGGGCTCTGGCCGTTTCCCAGGAAGGAAGAGGGGAAGGGTCAGGAAGTATTGAAGCGCGAAGGAGAGGATGGTGATCAAGGGGGGGAGGAGGAGAGAAAGGGGACGGAGGAAGGCGAGGAAGTGGTGAAGGAGGAAGGAGTGAGCGAGGAGGAAGAGAAGGACACAGAGGAGGAGGAGGAGGGGCTAGACGGCTTTTCAGAGTGGGAGTGTGAAGATTCGTTGATTGACTCGTGGCGGGATTGATGGATTTCAATTCAGGGGGTTGCTCGTCTAGATTTCTACAGTCAAATATCAACAACTTCAAAGCACAACCTGCAGCCATACTTTGCCCAACAATTTCCTCTGACTCGATAGTAAGAGAAGTGACTGGTACTACTATCAGCTTAGGCATCTCGACAGGTCTGGCTCTCGCTGAACCCATATCACTTTCCTCATGTTCATACAGACAGCCACCATCATGGCGCCTCCTTCATCCTCAAACTGACCCATATTGCACTTTCCTCGCTCTCGTTCGTCCCATCTTTGTACTTGAGGCTGTTTTCGTCCTCTTCCTCCTTTTCTTCTTTCTTTTCTCCTCAAGTACAGCATCATCATGGCCGTGTAAGTACCTATTCCCCCATCCAACAACACGACAACACAGTCAGTGATTCATCGTGGATGCTAACTTGTATCAACAGAACACTCTTTTCTTTCCGCGTGGTTCTTCGCCGCCCACAGCCACAGCAAGACCAACAACCACCATCGACAACAACACCACCACCGACAACAACACCACCACCACAACCACTCCAGACCAGACCCGAGTCTGCACGCCCCCTCCCCCCTTCCACAGCGCACCTCGAGCTTGGAAGACGGCCCGGTCCCGACCTCGAGTCGGCCCGTTGGGAACCCCAGGCCACTCAGTAAGTCTGCTCCCCCATCCCGCCTTGTTGAACATAACTGACGATGAACCCCGTTCTGTACAGAAGCCAAGTGGATGGGGTGACCGCGGGTCGCAGGAGTTCGGATGCCGGGCCGTTCTTCTTCCGAGTCGAGCGTGCGGCTATTCCCGAGGGGGGTTGGGAGGTGTCTCTGCGGGCTGGGTTTGGTCCAGTGTGGTTTTGGTGGTCCGTGGTGGTGGTTGTTGTGCTCTTGCTGTGGTCGTGGGCGATGCATCGGGCTCTGCGCCGTTAATATTTTTATCAACATGATACAACATCAATACAACATCAATACAACAGCGTCAACCCAGCTTGCATTGTGCCTTGGCTGACTGTGACTGTGACAACCGTTGGCGACGTTGCCTGGTCTGAGACAGAGAGCATCTTTGTCTAACACATAGTCCAAACATTTGATGGTTATCATCCTAAAATGTGTAGATCTTGCATGTAGACTTCACTAACTCTGGTCTAAATCACTTCAAAAAAACGTCAAAAGACGAAACTCCAAACTTCGTTCAAAGTGTGTGTCTTGATATCACGGCTAGCTACCTCACCAACTAACCTCGTCTTCATCCCTAAACGCCCAAGTCCCAATAAACGCCTCAAGCCAGTACAAGATAAACACTTCCTTCTTCTTCACGGTCTCACAGCACCACCGTCCTTCTCCATCTCCTGCACATACTTTTCCCAAATGTCGGCAACGTGGCCGTAGAACTCGACGTGGGCGTCGGCCAGACCACCCAGCTGCGTCTTCATCTCGATACGCTTGATCCGCTCAAAGTCGGCTACCTCCTTGACCACCTCGTCGTCAAACATGTCGCTCGTCTTGCGGGCACTCTCTACCTCGTGGGTGAGCTCTTCTACCCGCAGTTCCAGCTTGCGGGCACGTTCTCGTCGGGCCTGTTCGTGGTCCACGCCGCGGACGTCTTCAATTTTGGCTCGGAGGAATCCACCTGCTCCACCACCGGAGCCATGGCCAGACTGTAGTGTGTCGCGCTCTGTAGTCGACTTGTTGAGGTACTCTGTCAGTTGCTCGTAGTCGAGCTGCTTCTGCTCACGGGCCTTGAGAAGTCCCTTGAGAGCCATTGAGTAAGCTTGCATATCCCGGAGAGAACCGAGGTAATCTTGATCTGTGATGTCCTTCAGTTCCCGAAGATGAGTCGCCGTATCCTCAATGGAAGCAGCAAAAGCATGGACAGCAGGTTCAACATGAGGCTCAAGGGGAATGAGCTTCTGAAACTGCTCAGCGAGGTCGCGCAGGTCAACCTCTAGATCTGTCTCGCGACGAGCCACACGCGCAATGACCTTTTCGATATGACCAAGGTCATCATCCAACTTGTCGCTCTTATCCTTGACCTCAATAAACCGACGATCTGGGCGATGAACCTTGGTAAAGGCATTAATAAAGGTATCGGCAAAGTTATCAAACACGCCAGTAGACCCAGCATCACTAGTAGAGCTAGCCCTCGCGCCCCGACTGCGCATGGTAGCGTTCCAGTCGGGACTCTCGAGGAAGACGTGCAGGATCGGGGCGCGACGCAGCGTGGGGTGGAGGGACAGGCGGACGAGGAAGCGCTGGAGGGAGTTTGCGCGACGGGCGGTAAAGTCGGAGCCGAAGCGGTCGCCGCGGACGTACTCCATGCGCTGCTTGTCGGGAAGAGGGGGAACGGCGGCGGCGGGAAAGTCGCGGGTGAGCTGCTTGTAGAGGAATACGAAGTCGGTGAAGCGTCGGCGGACGGTGGTGGTTGAGCGCTGGAAGGAGGAGAAGGTGGACTGTAGTCGTTAGCATCGGGAAGGGTGCTTTGGGTAATAAGGATACACACGTTGGTGGTGATCAGATACGATACGAATGCGTCCTTGGTGCCGTCATTCTCCTTGATGGGAGTGCCGACAGTGCACTCAAGCTTCTCGTTACCCAAAGAAGGAGCATCGGCCTCGAGGCCAGTACCAGGTCCATTCATATCATGTCCAGGCTGCTCAGCAGGTGGGATGGTCCTCTTAGTCTGATCATGTACGTGGTCGCTCCACGAGACATTAGAGAAGTCGTCTTGATCCATGGCCGTCATGGGGGGTTGCGGGCAGCGCGGGGCCGTCGGCTGTGAAGGATTCGGGGGTACGGGCGAAGTCGCGGGATGTTGTCGATGCTCGCGCAAGCAGAGAGAAGAAATGTAAAGATAAAACGATCGCGAGGCTGCAGGGTCGAGAGAGAGGCTGAAGGTTTGACGCGGGCGGAGTTGGCGGGAGGTTGAAGCTCAAGAGGTCGTAAGTGAGTGTGGGGAGCTGGTATGTGGCGCAGGGACCAAGTTGAGATGGAGTGGACTTGAGAGGGTTGAGGAGACAGTGATTCAGTATGTTGACATGGGGTATTAAGATCAAATGAAATCGTTTTCGTACTTAACAGAGTATATTAACTACGCTGAAGCTTTCAATGGCATTCAATAATAGCCATGCGCTGCCTTCTCGGCGCTTCGTGCTTGCTCACCAAGTACTCCCTATCGATGATCTACGCAACTGAGGCTAGGCCACGATGACGCAGCCGGCTCCATCTCAGGCTTCCACAATGCTTCCTTGCCTTGACACTCAGCTTTTTTCACATGCAAACAAAGACACATTCCAGCATAGACTCTCGGTGGTATTCATCCGATCTAGACTATGACCACGTATGTACAAAAAAAAATATCAGTGGAATCTATTGCTTTCCTGTGTCGAGAGTTGTCTATCCCAGTAGTAGTAGTAGTAATTCTCTTTGCGGACTCTCTCGGGGAAGTCCGTTTTGATACAGCGCCATTTGTTCCCATCCATCCCACCCTTTGATGCCATACCATACAGTCATACATATGAAACAACTCCCAATCCCAAGTTCAAAGTGTTCGTGGTACATTGAGTCGGCTCTGTGGGCCGGCCTCCTCACTTCTGCTCCTGCTTCGCCGCGCCAGCGCTCGCTTTGATCTCGGCCTCCAGCACCGAGGCCGTCTCAGCAGCCTTGTTCAACTCCTTCTCTGCCTCCACCATCTCACCGACTTGCTTCTTGCCTAGGCCCTCAGCCTCAGCAAGAGCTTGTCGCTCCTCCTTCTCATCGATATCGTCAACATCTCTGGGTGTGGCAAAGCCAGAGCTTGTGCTGGCGTGGTCTTGCTCTGCCTCATCCTCAATGAGATCCTGCTGCTCCTTGATAACCTCGAGTCTCTGCTTGTTGGTAGCAGCACCCTCAGCGGTGTGCACCTCAAGCTCAATCTCGTGGTAAAGCTCCTCGGGGATGGCCGAAAGGACACCGACGAGGGCCTCAATCTGGCTGGAGCCCTCACCCGAACCCTGGCCGTACATGTAGGCGTTGCTCAACACAAGAAGTGTTGAGGGAACGCCCTCCTTAAGTCGGAGGTCGAGCCAGGTCTGGAGATCGCTTCGCATCCGCGCGGGGGAAACGCTGTGTGTTCGGATACCTCGGGCAGCGCAAGCACCCTGAAGTTCAGCCACGGTCAGGCTGTCAACGCCCTCAAAGCTGATGGCCTTGTCGTCTCGCTTGATCTGTCGCATACGGTGACGGATCTGGTATCGGAGCATCATGTCGGTTCCGAATGTGTTGAGGTTCATGTATCGGCACATGGAAACGAGCTGGGGTCGTGACAAGTTGTCGAGGGTCAAGTCATCTCGGAACACCTTGCACACCTTGATGACATCCTCGGCAGTGGGAGCCTCGCCGGTGGCCCGCACCTTGCGGAAAAAGTTGGAAAACTCTTCTCTTTGTGTTGTCGCCTGGCTCACCGGCAAGCCAGTCTCGCCAAGTGTCTGTCGGAGGAAAGTGCTGACTTCCTTTCGTGTTGATCGCAAAAGAGTGGCCTTGGCCTCCTTGGACTTGGCTCCCTCGAATGTGCTGGGGAGCATGTTGGGGAAGAGCTTGAGGGCGAGAGGCAAAAGCGCCTCACCGAGAGGGACGATAATGAAGACTGAAAAGGGCACTAACCGACCCAGGTCCTGGACTGTTCGCTGAAGCTGCTTGTTCTCGCGACGAGTGAGCTCATATCCAGCGGCCATCTTGAGAGCCAATCGCCAGCTGATCTTGATTTCGGTGCCGAGCAGCTTGGATCCGTCCCAGTAGTGTTGGGCCTCCTTCTTGACCTTTTGCCACACGGTCAACTTCTTCTCCTCCTGGTCCTTCTTGGCAGCGTCCGCCTTCTCCATGACACCCTCCTTGGTTGCAACGACCTCTGCCTTGGTCGCCTCGGCTGAAGCTTCGGCGGGCTTAGCAACTGCGGACTCCTTGGGCTGGGCATCAAGTTTCTTCTCCTCCTTCTTAGCGGCTGTAGTGCTGGGATCCTTCGGAAGAGGCTTCTTAGCCATCTCGGCGTTGAATCCAGGGGGTGGGCCGGAAAGGGGACCGTCGGGGCGATGGTGCTCGGTGCCCATTGACCGAAGCGGGATCAAGATGGCAATGGCCGGGACCTTTGCATGGCGGCTGACATGGCGACCGAGGATGGCGGGAGAAACACCGCGAGAGAGGGCCCTGGCTAAGATAAAAGTCAGTACAACAACCTCAATGGTGATGATGACCGGCTGCGAAGCCGATAAGACAGCTGCTCACCATTACCCAACAAGGGGTTCCGGGCAACGGCCCTGCGAGCGACGTTGGAGGAAGCGCTCATAGCGAGCCGAAGTATCGAGGAAAGATTCTAGATTGCGAAGAGAAGGGCGGAATTCGATCAATCTCGCGTGGTGTGGTAAAAACGACGGCACAATCTAAAGACGATGAAGATGAAGGAGGGACAGAGTGGATGCGCAGACTAAGTTCTCAAGAGGCGCTGGCCAGGTGGTGGTAGTGGTGGTTACGAGATATTGGATCTCCCCCATCCCGTGCTAAGCCCAGCCGGGCGGAAGAGCTGGCGTTCCGTTATCCGACCAGACGAGCCGGGGTTCGCCGCATCCGTGAAATCTGTTTTTCCGGTCGCGGCCCCCGAAGGCAAACCCCCTCAATCTATCTCTCGCCTCCCCGTTCTCGCTCTCACAGTCTCAAAGAACATCCAATCCCTGCCCTTGACAGGGGAGCTTGCGTCAGCAGAGATGAGGGAGCAACAGTCACGTGCCTTGCCGGGAGTCCCGTTTGTCTTCCCCTCAACAAAAAGAAGAACGAATAAATCCCCTGCATGTGAAATTTACGGGTCAAGGCCCAGCTCTCAACAGACGAGAAGGGAAAGACTCCGCCATATCTCCGAAGACATTTGCCGAGTTTAGTTTTTTATGCAGATTTACCCTTTGTCAGCCCGCTTCTACTGCTGCTGCTCTGAGCTGTCACTCCCAGTCAATTGGTTGCCTGGTGGCTTCATCGCTGTCTCATATTGACCTGTCATGGGCTGCTTCTGGTGTGTCTGAGCTGGCATGGAAGCCCAGAGTCATGAGACATTTGGGTAGTGGTCCTTGGGCTGGGGATTGTTTGCGTCGTGTACTCGATTGAAGCCATCCACGTATATTCCTTTGGGGCTGATGCCTTTTCTTTTTGCATCTTCACCAACCGCATTCACACACGCCAAAACGTGCATGCAGATGCTTTACGACGCCATCTACACCATCTTCGTTTATAGCCAAGAACGTCGCCCCGTTTCGCAACACCAATTGACATGTTCATCCCACTCCAACTGTAGTCTATCAGCACCTACGATCCAACACGTGTCCGCGGCACCTTGTCAACTTCCCCGTTGCCTAGCCTGTTCCCGCTGTCGCAAAGATCATCTTCATCACCCAGATACCTATCTAGCCAATTCGACGCACTATAATTCTCATTACTAGTTGACTTGGCAACGAACTGAGTAAGATTGAACTACATTTCTTCGTCTAATATGTACGCTAGAAGTAATGCCACCATCATAAGCCCGCCTCCTGTCTCTTATCTCCCGCTAATTGGTCTCATCTCGACTATCGAGTCTCATCTTAATTATTCATCTACATCTCACCATATTACGCTCCCGCTGCTTTGCACTCCTCCTTATACCTCAATCCATGTCCAAATCTAAACACTGGGTTCAGTGTATCGAATGGCACATCTTCAAAGGCCGCTTCCGCTGCAGCATCAGATCGCGGCAGGTCAAATGGCAATTGTCCTTCAGGAGCCCAGCCATCAACGCCAAACACGACATCCAGGAATGCATCGTGGCTGCTTCCGTAGTTGCCAAACAGCGCCGCCGCCTTCTCTGCGATTTCTGGCACCGCCGCAGGTCGGTTGAGTCTAATGTCCACGACAGTAGGAACAGTCTCGTAGATCTTGGCCTGACGCGCCTTCTCGGTAGAGTTGAACTCGAGAGTACCATTGTTGATCATTGCCGCAAGGCCAGTGCCAGTTGTAGGCTTGTAGGGAGACGCGAGACGGAGGAACGCGTAGTCGGCATCCTCTGGCTTGTCCACTACCTTGAGGTTTCGCGACTCCAGAGCCTCAGGCTCGATGCCTTCGATGTAGAACTTGGCGTCAAGAGCTGCCAGAGGTAGGGGCAGGATATCGTTCTGGTTAGTGAGAAGAGTAAAAGCCCGACGCTGCGTCTCGTTGCCCAGACGGCTGAAGTAAGGGTTGCCAGCCACGCGCGCAGCATTGTCGGCATCGACAAAGGGGTTGTCAAAGAGTCCCAACTCAAACTTTTCCTTCATCAACTTGCGGACTGACTCGTTGATGCGATCCTCAGACACCAAGCCCTTCTTGACGAGCTCAATAACCAGCTCAGGCTTTGTCTCACCACCAAAGATGTCACAACCGGCCTCAATGACACGGCGGGCACGCTCGAGCTCAGTCTTGTCCTCCAGACCCCAAGCTCGGTCAGTGACGATACCCCAATCAGTAACGACGATACCCTCAAAACCTAGCTGGTTCTTAAGAAGGTCGGTGACGACGCCCTTGTTGAAACCAAAGGCAACCTCTTCCCATGAAGTTCCAATGGGCCTCGAGTAATAGGGCATCATCTGCCTTGTGCCAGCAGCAATTGCCGCCTTGAAGGGGATCAAGTGATATGCCTGGTTGTTACCAGGGTACGTTTGGTTCTTGCCCTACATTTCATCAACGTTAGAAATTGCCCATGGTTAGTTGATAGGAAGTACATACCCAAGGGAAGTGAGAGTCCTCTCCATCCTCCATAGGACCGCCACCAGGGAAGTGCTTCGTTGTAGCAATCACCGAGTGAGGTCCAATCTTCTCACCCTGGAAGCCCTTGATGTACTCAACAAGCAGGGCACTCGTCAGGTTGGCGTCCTCGCCCAGGGTACCACCAAGTCGGCCCCATCGAGGCTCAGTCGAGAGATCCACCTGGGGATGAAGGGCCTGACGGATTCCGACGGAAACGTATTCCTCCCGAGCAATCTCAGCAAAGGTGCGAGCCAACTGAGGGGACCGAAGGGCAGCAATGCCAAGTGGCTCGGTCCATCGAGAGAAACCTTGAGCTACAACTGACACTGCAGCATCATCCGTCCAACCGTGCTGTGGATCAGAAGAGATGGTGATGGGAATACCCAGAGACGTATCTTGGGCCAGCTTCTGGAGTTTGTTGTACCAGTTTGCCACGGCACGAGCATCGTTGACACCTCCACTCAGAACATAATGAGTTATGCGTTTGTCCTTGACATAACCCTCAATGGTTTCGTCGAATGTGTTGTTGACAACTTGAGTACGAGCATGGAACATCTGTCCTGCTTTCTCCTCAAGAGACATGCGAGAGAGGAGATCATCCACACGCTTGTCTAAGCAGAGAGATGTGTTTCGATATAGGGGAGGGTTTGCATCTTGACGAGCAACAGGGCTACTGAGAGCCAGTGAGATGCCTCCAAGGAGAACTAGATGAGACCACATGGTGATAGAGTCTTTTGATTTAGTAGATAGCGCCCAAGTCACTTTGGAACAACCATGATGATCGATACAAGAACAAGACTTGGACTCGCTTTTATAGAGCATCCATATACATTGGTTTCTTCTAATACACACAATTGTTTCTTCCGAAGTTGAAGCGTGATCATCCTATCGTCAACGCTTCGGGAAACCGTTCCCGCGGTTCCAACGATGCATTCGGACCGACCATTCGACCCCAAGCTGCATTAGTGGTGGCATTTTCCAACATCAAAGAGTCCGAGTAGAAGAAGAGCGGATGACCTAAACCCACTGTACTGGGAAAAGAACCCAAATACATGACGTCCCCCCCAGACCACTTATGACAGGTGAGTGCAACGCGGGGGTGTAAATCTGGGGACCCGCGTGGATCATGAAGAATCCTGGTATAAACGTGCGGGGAGGCCGTTGTTTTTTCGGCCCTATTCGCAAATCCCATGACTCTGGATGCCATGCGGTTCAAGAGACTCAACCCATGGTAACAATACGAGTAAAACAAGCGGTGTTGGTGGGATAGTGGATATCAGTGTAAAGAGCCAAGCCGGCGTATCTACGGCCAGTTGACATGAGCTTGGGCTTTCATAACTGGTCCGTTATGGCTTTGAATTCCGCAATGGGTACACTTAAGCGCAGGTTCTTCGAATGGGGATGCCGGCGAACAAAGGTTGGTTCCATAGCATGATGTATGGTTTGACTTGGGTCAAAATGGATACTACTCCGCCGATCCCGCACTACTACCCTAGGTGGTCGGACACCTCGGGACTGTGTCTCGGCAGTTGACAAGGGTTTCTTCTTCCTTTCGTTTCCAAGTGCACGGGGTTGGAACAGATTTTCAGAACAGGTACCTGCTGATATTGAGTAAGTACTTACTGAGCTACCGAGGTAAAGGAGGAGATATTACCTTGCTCAAGCCCGTGAGAGTAGACGTGTGAGGGCAAACATCTCTTATGCTGTTCCTAAGTCTGGAAGTGTTTCATCCATTATGAAAATAGGCTTAAAGGAACCCAGCAGCATGGATGAACCTCTCTACTGGGTTTCTCACATGCATATCGACGTGTACTATCGGATGACGAGTAAGCAGTGCCAATCAGATTATCGCAAACACGGATACAACTAGCGATAAGCTTTTTATCTGTATCATATTTAGATATATCGCCGATTTCCAACGGTGTGGGAGCAGTGATAGAGGTCAACGGTTAAGCTCAAAAGTAAGCTTATTTGGGTTCTGGGGATTGGCAGCGAAGCTCGCCGACTGGATCTCCACCATGCGCATGGGCGACGTTGTTTGGTATAGCGGCCGTAGCATGAACGTTACGAAATTCATAGAGATGACATTCTTTGATACGTATGGATACCCTAAGATTCCTTGAGATTTATTGCACTTCAGTCCATGCTGTCCTACCCGGCGGACCAAGGCAGGGACCCAAGGTTGCGGTAGGAACACCACAACCACAACTCATCAATGACACCTCCATTAGGCACCGGGGTGAATTTGATAGAGCCAAGCCCAATATCATCTTATCACAGTGATAAATGTTTATTTTCTTAGCATGATCGACATAGGCCATGCTGCGACTGTCTTGGAAAACGTGGCTTGGGGCACTAGGGTAGGTACGGTAGGTAGGTAGATGGAGGTCAATGACATCCATGTGATAAGAGTTGAGCGTGTGCATAGTTTGTCAAATAAGGTTAGAGACGGGAAGGATATTTGGGCGCTTGTTTTATATATCATCGCGCTTAGAGAACTAGTTTTATGTAGTGCATGTCTTTGTGAGGAATCCTTCGTGGTTCAACTTTGCTAGGGGTGGTTTGGTTTGGCTGAATGCTGACCTACCTATGGACAAATTGGGACGCGACAGCGCTTCTCGAACCACACTTGACAAGGCAGACAAGTATAAAATTAGAAGAAAAGTGTCGAGTAGTAAATAAATCAACTTCTACTATTGGTATATTCTCCCATGGAATAGTAAATGGATGTGCCGGAGCATGGCTACTAGATATTGGCATTGGAGCGGACGGACTGGTGGTCAAGGTACTCTGCATAGCGCTTGGTGATGTGAAGAGAATAACCTACCCGCAACGACGCGATGCCCTATTTCGCGACATAGAAATAGGCAGTGACATCATAAAATCATTGTTTAGAAGTCCAGAGCTATAGTCGGGGATTTTTTGTAATATTTCTAAGCTGCCACATTATCACCCTTGGCGTTCTACAGCAAGCGATCTTAACTCCCCACACTGCCGGTGCCGCCGAGACTTCACCTCGCAAGGTTCGGGGGGCTTGTCCGATGCGTTGGTGCTTGGAAATCAAATTCAAGCGAGATGATTGGCTCCATGTGAATCCTTCACGTTTCAGGATGCTTTTGCTGGAATGCCGTTTATAAAGCGAAAAGCTATCGAAAGGTTGTTAAACGACACTCTCAGGATATGCCAATGGTACCTCTGCCCGAGAGCCTTGATCGGACAGCGGGAGAAGTACCAAGTGTTTGCCCACGGATGAACGGCGCTAGTGGTACCGCAGCAGGCAGAATGGATTCACATGCCCGCCTGTCAACGGGACTTGCATGCCGACAGCTCGTGCTTCAGAGTATCGGATTGTTTCCGATGCCTTTGTCCCGGGGCGCACACCTTTCCCCTCGTTTGGAC
Organism: Fusarium duplospermum; assembly: GCA_003946985.1. Lineage (NCBI taxonomy): Eukaryota > Fungi > Ascomycota > Sordariomycetes > Hypocreales > Nectriaceae > Fusarium > Fusarium duplospermum. The sequence continues at coordinate 42,166 of NKCI01000179.1, read as the reverse complement.
TGGGAGACACGACCCCGGACTTAACGCGAAAGGCGCCGATCCTTAGCACCGTCTCACATCTTCCCCGGAAACCCCCGGATTTTGGGCACGAGGGGGGAGTTGACGATGGTTGAACTTTCTTTCTGGGAGAAGACCTAGGAAACTAAATATCTGTGTCTAGAAATAGATGTCATAGATCTAGGCCTTTTCTTGGGCTGACTCTTGGCTGCTTAGAAACGAACACGCTTCAGACGCAGCAACGGCAAGAGACGGAACGAGTCCATACCCCCGGACCGGACAGGCAGGGAAGCGAATGGATGTGTTGGTCCCTGCCCACCCTGACCGTTCCTGCTGCGCACGTTCCACGCCACGAGTGAGCATCCGTCATCGGCCGGTACATGTGTCGCAGGGAAAGACCACGCGCGTCGGCAGGTACCGCCTTACCAAACAAATCGACAGACACCATTCAACACCACGCCAGCCCGTGCTTTCCGTCCTCCTCCCCCCCACCTCCCACCTTTTTCCTCGATAACTTGCTCTGTTCCCAACCTAAGCTTCCTAGTTCCTCTTTTCATCTTTTGTCATCGTGTACGATTGTTTTGGCCTGATCATTATCTCTTTCTTCCTTAGTTTGGCCTGTTCGAATCTCATCATCCTGTCCTCGACGCAATTTAAACCGCATCCCTGCGACTCTTCTCAACAACTCCCCGCGCTATCTTTGCACCGAGCACACACCCTCCCCTCAACGAAAAAGCCGACAGTATCCTTGGAATCCACCAGACTCCATCCCACCATCCTCGAATCTGTACCTAGACGAATCGATTTCTCTCTTTCGCAATTGAATAGTCAACCAATTTTTTTTTGTACATCTCGCGCCGGTCGAAAACGTTCCAGAACGCCTAGAATGAGACTGAACAAGGCTGCTCGAGTTATCCTCTTTGGTGCACCTGGCGTTGGTAAAGGAACCCAGAGCGAGCGGTTGCTCGCGCGCTTCCCTCAACTCAACTCTGTCAGCACTGGCGACCTCCTCCGTCGAAATGTCAAGGAAAGGACACCTCTCGGTAAGTTGTCAGCATCCAACCCTTGCCTCTCTCAAGTCAATGCTAACATTCGCAATCGCAGGCATCAAGGTCGAGACTACGATGAAGTCTGGCGGTCTCGTCGCCGACGATCTAATCTTGCGACTCATTTCCAACGAACTCTATACTCGCGGATGGCTGGCCGGTCGGGGACCAGTCATGACCCTCGCCTCCGAGGCGACCGCAATGGGCCAACATTCGTACGATGGGGCCCCTCCCGTGGACTCATTCATCAGCAATCCCTCCCTCTTTGATCAACATGTCCCGCCACGAGCCTCCGAAGACCCTTCCGCCTCCTTTATCCTCGACGGTTTCCCCCGAACAGCCGCCCAGGCTGCTCCTCTCGACAAGCTGATCCCTATCAACCTTGTCGTTTCCCTCAAGACGCCTGTATCTGTTATCCTGGAGCGAATCGCTGGTCGCTGGGTTCACGAGCCTTCGGGCCGAGTCTACAACACTTCCTTCAATGCGCCTCGCGTCCCTGGAATTGACGATGTTACGGGAGAGCCACTCATCCAGCGCGTTGATGACTCGGAGGAAGTATATCGCGCTCGCTTCAAGAAGTTCCAGGAGACGAGCGAGCCTGTTCTCAACCACTACGCCCAGAAGGGCGTTCTCGTCGAGATTGAGGGCATGAGCAGCGATGAGATCAGCCCCAAGCTGTTCCACGAGTTTGAGAAGCGCTTTGTCGACTAAGAAAGTGGCTTCGTCTGATACCCAGCGCCTTCAAGACGCCCATTTTTATTTCTACTGCACGTTTTTGGATTGTAATTGTTTATTCTATAGTTCTTTTTCTGTTCTGGAGTTTCTTGCAGCTTTCTGGATGCTGCTGGTGGGAGTTGCAACAAGACCAGTCTGTCGGATAGACAGTATTGGCATCTGGCGCGTATTGATGGGACAAAGTGCTCGATAAGAGCCTGTTTGTGTGGTTAGTTGTATATAACGATTCCCCTTTGACAAAAGTGCGGGTTGGTTTAGCGAACGAAACGAATCTCGAGGGCAATTTGCCCTCGCACTCTGCGTCAATGATATGATCAACCGCCCCTGTGTCTTTTGGTAACGTGATTCTGAGTGATTGGTTTCCAGTTCATCTCGCTTTGAGATTCTCGTTAAAAGCATTGCGCTATCGATACACGTTGAGCCCAGTAATAAGGAAATCCCGATATCCCCCTTGCATACAGTCCACCTGGCTGACATGTCACTGCCAGTACCTTCTCCCATCTCTTCTACAGCAGTCCTAGCATGGTGTCGTGTTCCCAAAGTGACAGCCCAAGTAGAAATTGTATACCTTCCAAACAGTCCCAAACAATTGTTATAACCCGTCATACTCCGTCTCAGCCTTATACTCTGAATCGTGAAATCTCCCAAAATGAAAAAGGGCAGAGGATCAGCTTGCGAGCTTAGTCGCGCCACTCCTCGCCTGCCCGAAGCCCGCTGGGCTGACCCTCTGTTTGACCGGGACGTAGCGGGGTCTGCTCATCGTCGTCGTCATCCAGAGCCCGCGCAAGCTCATCAGGATCCTGCATCTTGGCATCTGGGTCGACAGGTCCACCAAGCTCGTCCTGCTCACGGTTGTGTCGCTCCTGCTCAAGCACACCATCGTCGGCGCTGACAGAGATGCCCCGAGCTCCCCACTTGGGCCGGGCGCTACGGCGGGCGCCGGTGTCGTCGTCGTCGAAGCCGGGGCCACTCTCCTCGTCGTCCTCGGAGGTCTCGAACCGCTTACCAAAGATGCGACGAAGGAGCCAGCCACGGCGCATATCGTCGGCGTCAACGATGCCACCGCCGCGAAGCTTGACGCGCTGGCGGGTGTAGTATACCCAAGCAAAGTCGACGTACAGGGCAGTCTGAATAAGGCCAAAGATGACGGAGACGGTGTTGGGCTTCTTTCCAGTAACCTCGAATTCTCGGAGGAACCAGTTGATGCAGTAGAGCGCACGGTAGGAGCCAAGGGCGAGAAGGTAGAACGAATCGATGACGGTAGGCACAGTCGTCTGCCTGAGGAGTAGAAGCTGGGGGAGGACGCAGACGGACTCGAGAATCTGGGAAAAGACCCACATCCACTGGAGGACACAAGAGTCAGCGATGGCTTCAAGATCACGAAGTTAGTAGACTTACAGTCAGGAAGCCCTTGGATCCCTCAAAGATGAGCATCACAAAAGGCGACAGAACAAAAGAGCCACCAAGAATGATGGCACCAATCTTCCAGGCAATCTCCCTCTCGCGCGATCGAGGGTAGATCCATTGCATTATACCGAGGATGTAGAATGACGATGTGATGTAGAAGATCTTGAAGATCAAGTTCCATGGGAACTTTTCAGAGAATATGTCGAGGTATCGGGTGCAAAAGACGAGCGCGTAAAGGATCTGGGTGATGAGAGAGACACCCTCGGCGCTGCGGTTGCGGTGGATGGCGAAGATGAGGATACATTTGGAGAGGGCGTGGGACAAGTCGCCCAAGATACGGAAGAGCTACAACAAGCGTCAGTCTGCAATCGAGAGAATTAGGAAAACATGTTTCGGAAGCTGGCGGCGTACGTTCCACGCGCCCATTGTGAATGGCGGGCTGCTCAATCAAGCAGACTCAGGCTGATGGCGATGTTGAGGGGAGCAAGGGAGTGACGAATAGGAGTCGCTGAGGCCTAGGCCTTGCTGGACCACGCAGGACCTGCCAGCTGCAAGGTATACAGAACTCGATGAAGCGATTCTAGCACAAGCAGCTAGGATCGCTTGCGAAGAGGGATTGACAATGTGAGAAAGCTTCAAGTTGAGGAAGAAGACAAGTTGCTTGCCTAGGCAGCTCCACGATGCGATGATGGAGGAGGAGCTGGGGCTGAGCTTGCGTCAGTCAGCTGCCCATTTGGGGGTTAGGCTCACTAGCCACAATATGCACGAGCGCGGGATTTTGCTGCGCCACGGGGAAGTGGGGGCTTGGCGGGAAGAGTGGTTGGTTCGCTCGTACTCTTCAGTCAAGTCTTGGTAGTTAAAGTAAGGTTATTTGAGTAGAAGGATCCTTTAGACGAGGTGTGCATAGTATACTAATTCGATTAAGGTTGATTGTATATACAAGTGTCTGAATAGCTTTAGAAATGTCTAAACCGTTTGAACCCGCTGTGAATGCGTTTACAAGTGACGCGGCGATCAGGGACGGGAAGTGGCGGTCCTGTAGGGGATCAGGGGTTGAATATATTGGAGCGGGACTGGACAATTCCGCAGGAGGCGGGTCAAGCGCCCTTACGCTGTCCTTTGACGTGCCATACTATTGAATAGGCCTTTTTTCTCTTTAGATCTCTGGACTTGTTTGTCATATACTTACGGAGCACTTGTTTCCTCTTTCCATCTCTTCACCTTGTTGGCCGTTTGTTGATCCTGGCGATTGATGCTAAACAGTGTGTGACGTGCCCCTGCGGATCTTTCGGACTCTTATCATCCCTTTCTACATCGACGTCAGCTCCATTGCTTCATCCTCAACACTCGCACATCCTGTACTGTCGCGGCCTCTGGGTGATACCCTCTACACCGGGTATGAAGTTATCGGCCGTTTGCGCCTTTGCCGCCTGGCTTTCCTCTGCCAGTGGCTCAGTCATCCCAGACGTTCTTGAGAAGATTGAGCAGCTGGAGCAGAAAATTCCAAATATTTTACCACCACCACCAAAGTACTTTAGTAAGTCTCAAACAAGAACCCACGGGCTTACCTGAAGCCTCTGATGATGAGACAAAGACTAACCACTTTACAGGAGAGGCAGCGTGAGTTTATACTGCTATTTGACCAACCCATGCTAACCCATGATGCGCCAAGAAACCATCCGCACTATGACGGGAGATATATGCATGAGCCCCTCGAGCTCGCCGCACAAAACGCAGGCATCAAAGTTCTAATGCAGACATATCTGGCCACATTCCGAGATCTCGGTGTTCAGACATGGCTGATGCACGGCTCCCTGCTTGGCTGGTGGTGGGGAAAAAAGGTGAGAAGCTTCATAGGTGTCGTCTACTCTCCATTCTGACTCGATTTGCTAGGTCATGCCGTGGGACCTGGATGCCGATGTCCAGGTGACCGAGGCGGACATGTACTTCTTGGCCGCATATCACAACATGACGGTTTATTACTACCAATACGAGAACGCACCCGAAGGTCGCTTCTTTCAGCTTGAGATCAACCCCTACTTTGAGCACCGTGGTCGGGATGATGGTCTTAATGTCATTGATGCTCGGTGGATTGACATGCAGACTGGGTTGTTTATCGACATTACCGCGGCGAGGTATGATCCTGGCCACATAAGAGGCGAAGGAGTCCTCTACGACAAACACGACCACGAGTTCAAGGTTTGCAGTCCCCCTATATGTGTGTTATATCCGCTTATTCTTGTGTAACAGGACAAGTACGTTTTCCCTCTGCTAGATACGACCTTTGAAGGCCTCCCTTGCAAGATCCCCTATCGATACAAGGAGATACTGGCTTCCGAGTACGGCAAAGCATCGCTGTCAAAGACAGAGTTTCACGAGTATGTTTCTACCCAGAAGGATTAGTCGAGGTTTAATCACTGACAGCCAAACAGTCACAGGTTTAATCCAGAGAAGATGGAATGGGTTGCCATCAACTAGGCGAGGGTACATAAACATCAAGTGTAGGGGCGTTCAGGTCAAATTTGGCAAGGAAACTGTACAAAATTTATGGGTAGATCCCTTGGACGAGGTTATAGAGAGGCCTCTGTATATTAATTGATACCCGGCCAAGCAATAGAGGGTTGTATACAATTGATCATGGGTTGTTTACTTTGGTGCTGAAGACAATCGTTGACCCCATTACAGGCAATCTGATCACCTCAAAGCCGCGATTATTCTTAAGAAAACTTGAAGAAAAACGATTGCCTAACTATAGTAAGAATGCAGTTTTAGTTGCTGTATATGTCTACATTGGATGCTTTATCATGGCCGTGGCTAAAGTGGTCATGATCAGTTAATTGATGCCCCGCGACTCCAAACGCGTCTAGCCCCACGCGTCAGAAGCTCTCAAACATTGCTCCTACATCATCACCCAAGAATTCGGTCGCAACACCACATTCGCACATCGTCTCTAGGGAATTTCTTCTAGGAAGTACGCATGCGCAAGTTGAAGCGCAGGCCGAATTTTACCCCACAATGGCCACAGGTAAGTCTGCACCGAACTGTCAAACAATGATTTGGATTGTTGCTAATAACCGCCCAGGCCAGCAGCGCCGTGCTGATCGGCTAAACGAACGTCTTCGAGGCGCCCAGTACGACTCGCCGGTTCTCGCATATCGACAATCTAGACGCTAATATCATCGCAGACGCGCCGTCATCGAAGACGATTCCTTCAATCTCGACATTGCCGGCCTTAACATTGCCGGATCGACTCCCGCCGCTCCATCAGCACCTGCGCCTCCAGCACCCTCGGCGCGTCGCACACCAAACACATCAGCCAAGAGGAAGAGACTCGAAAATGACATACCGCCCCCTGCACAGCCACCAGGGAGCGCGCGAAGACGATCGCCGCGATCCGAACCGAGAGACCCCTACGACCTACCCGACTCTTCTAAGGAATCAGCCGCGCAGGCAGAGGCGACAGAGGTGGAAGAGGAGGAACCCAGTGTTGATAATGTAGAGGCGCCGGAGCCTGAGATACCGAGTCCTACCGAGGAGCCCCAAGACAACGAACCAGACGTTGCGCTACCAGCACTACCAAACGAGAATGCCTCTGGATCGCCAGCTATACCACCATCAAGAGAGGTCGCTCAGGATAATGCCCACAGTCCTCCAGATAGAAGACGAAATGTGCGCATGAGCGATGCTCTATCTTCGACTATTCGACTACACGATGGGCTTTACACGGAAGAAGAGGTACCACCCTCGTCTTCGCCTCTGGTGCGCAAGGTGCGGCGCAGTGAAGGAGCTGCTTCCATCCGAGCGAGAATGTCTCGGCGACAAAGCTCACGAGCTGCTGAAAAGGAGGATGCGGACGAGCTTTCGCCCAACCGACCGACCGATTACAACCCTGCAGATGATGAACTCTCAGATACCAACCCAGTGGAGGAGGAGCCGGAAGTGGAAGCTGAAGCTGAAGCTGAAGTTGAAGCGACCGATGCTGAGGAAACCGAGGAAGAGCCTGAAGCGGAGGATGAAGTACCCGAGGAGACCGAAGTTCGAGAAGAAGAGGAAGCACCTGAAGAGGCTGTGGCAGAAGAGATTGACGAGGTGGAAGCTGCCAAAACCATTGGAAGAAAGCGACAACGAAGAAGTCTACCCTCTCGCTCCCCTGAAGTAGAACCCTCAGAGGTAGTTGAGGAGGAGGTTGAAGAGGAAGAGCCAGCACCAAAACGACGCCGTGGACGACCATCAAGAAGCCCTGCCACGCAGAAACAACCGGCAACCAAACCGAAGGCCAGAACGAGGACAAAGCCACGCGATTCAGAAGCCAAGACAATGGAAAAACAGGCCCGCAAAGCAAGGAAAGCCGCCAAGGACAGACGGATCAGTGACGGCACGGCTATCGAGCTCACCGTACAAAGATGGGTCAACGCCAAGCAATTCCGACAAGGCGATGGCGAGGAAGATCCTATCATTGCAGGCGATGTCCCGTTCCAGAATCAGGATGAAACCGTTGTGGATGTGTTTGCGCAGGTGTGCCGGGAAGTTGTTGAGACTACGCTGGCCAAGCTTTACGAGACCATGACTAGCACGGAAGACAAGGAGAAGAAGAAGGAGTGTCGTATCAAGATACGGGCTGTGGATGCGTATCGAGAGCAGTTGACATTACAGCTCCTCCAGCTGGTGAGTTGCTTTCACAGATTACAGAGTACTGAAGCTGACATGATTAGGCCACTCATCTTAATGATTGGCATTCGTTACGAAAACGAGTTCGCCTGATTCAACGGGAGAAGCTGAAGCTAAGGGAAGATATTCTCCAGCTCAAGGCGGAGAGGGAGCAGGTTGCTCTTAGGATGGACGCAGTGCGAATCAAGCACGAGGAAGACACCAAAGAGTCAAAAGTGAGTAGCATGGACGTCTCGTTGTCGTGCTGGACTAACATCTTCCCTAGTACCGTCTTGACACATCTGCTATCATGCACGATGTAGACCTCGCAGTTGAACAGGGACGAGATGCTCCCGAACTATCACGCGCCCAAGAGAAAAAGGCCGAGCTGGCAAATCTCGAGCTTCTCGTGGCACGCATCACAAACGAAGCTAGCTCTACAAGCTCAGCAGGCGGGATGCTCCAGCAGGTCAAGGAGTTTAACGCTTTCTTGGAACGAGCAGCAGTGGCACTGGAAACAAGATGAGACAAAGTAATGAAAGACTCAAAAATCACTGCCTTGATCATTCATGACAGGATATTACACTTTTTGGTTGCTCGCTCAGTTAATCTTGGCCTTGCTAAAGTCCATCTCAGGATGCTGATCCTGGAACTGCTTGAGGATATCAAGCCTCTTCTGCTCATCCGAGGTAGGCAGACCGCGCTCCTTTTGCTGCTGGTCAAACATCATCTTCTCGACCATTCCGCGCGTCTCGCCGTCGAGGTCAGACAGCTTGGATGAGTCGGGCTGGATCTTGGACACGTCGATCTTGGGGGCGTTGGTGACGACGTGAGCCCACCACTCCATCTTGTTGACCTTGTCGAGGTGGATCTCGACTGTCTTGGTGCCGTCGGTGTTGGTGCTCAGCGTCCAGGTTGAGTCGTCGACGTGGATGGGGTGGGGGAGGTCGCCCTGGGAGGTATTAGCTTGGGGCTGAGACTGGCGGCGGAAGCCAAGTCATGAGTGAGGGTGTATGTACCTTGATGAGGGGTTCCTGACCCTTGGTACCCGCCTGAAGACTGTTCTTCTTGATCTCAATCACGAGATCTCTAGACTTGAAGTTCCCAGGGACGGTAAAGGTGATGTCAAGCTCAGAAATCACCTGCGTCCACTTGTAGGGCAGAGCAGCCTGCTCCTCGGCCTCCTTGGCACGAGCGGCAGCGTCTTCAACGGGAGTGGGTTCTGCCATTGGATGTTAGTTTAAAGGTAGAAAACATGTCAGGGTAGAGTCAGGAACATACCTTTGTCGGCCATTTTGAGTTTGTCGTGATAGAAGAAGATGATGGAAACGATTCGTATGAGAGAAGGCTGACAATTCAATGGAGGGGCAGATTCGGTGTGGGGCAAGCGGGTAACTAGCTTTGACCAATAGGAAGTCATCCATGAAACATCTAATCCCTGTAGCCTCAGCCGCGCAGAACCAAACAGTGAATCACTCTAATCTTGCTAAACAAAGTGTTCTTCATCCTCTTACTTCTCCTCAAACCTCGCATCTCCAACCTCCTCAACACCCACAACCATGTCACGAACAGGCGCAGTTTCCGTGCGCCACTCCGACTTTAGCAACAATGCTCCTCCACCGCCCGACCAAGACGAGACGTGCCCCGTGTGCAAGACGACGCGGTACTTCAACCGCGACATGGAATTCCGCATCAACCCCGAGTGCTACCACCGCATGTGCAAGACGTGCGTCGAGCGCATCTTCAAGGACGGACCAAACCAGTGTCCCTACGCTGGCTGCCACAAGACTCTTCGTCTCAGAGGCTTCAAGACGGCCTTCTTTGCTGATCTCGGCGTTGAGCGCGAGGTAGACATTCGAAGACGTGTCGCGGCTGTTTTTAACAAGGTTGAGGAGGACTTTGAGACTTTGGAGGATTATAATGAGTATCTTGAGATGGTCGAGTGTTTGACCGGCGACATCGTCAGTGGTACCGAGGAGGCGAAGCGAAAGGCAGAAGCTCAGTTATCGGAGTGGGAAGCGAAGCACAAGGCCGATATTGAACGCAACCGACGACTCGCCCGAGAATCAGACGAAGCCCGTCAACGTCGTCTAGCAGCTGAAGCAGAGGAAGCAAGACAACGTCGTATGGACGAGCACAAAGCCGAGATGGAAGAGAAAGCCAACGCAAAGCGCTTCCGTGAAGAGATGCTCGATTCTCTCCAGAGTGCTGAGGACGGTCGTGCAAACGAGGCTATGAACAAGATTTTGCTCAAGAAGAGAGGTCAGACGAAGCACAATGGTGCTTTGGGTTCAGCTGGTGGTGCAGGAGGACTTTCGATCCGTGGTCTTCGCGATAAGAAGGGTCCAGCACATCATGTCGTCGACGATAAGCCATATGATCCTTACGGAGGAGTTCGACTCACGACACAACGCGTCGACCTCGCGCCTGAAAAGTTGACGGCGTACTCGAACGAGTGGGTTGAGATAACAAGGACAAAGACCGAGTTCAAGGCTGGAGGGTATAGTCCAGACGAGTACCTCTCTCGAGCACTCTTTGAAGCATTCTCCGGTTTGGGCGTATTTGTCGGTGAGGAGAAGCCAGAAAGAAGCGTTGCGGCTGGTACAGGGGATACGGGAGGAAAGATGGACGTTGACGATCCTTTCTAGAGGAGGATTGTTAAATGTCTTTTTCGGGAGGGAATATTGCACTTGGGAGCATAGCTACGGCGTTTAACGGTTCAAAGGCGTCAGGGAAACGAAACAATGGAATAAGGTACGAGAACGACACTCGCTATAGAGACTTGGAGTTTCACGAGGGCACACAAAAAAGAGGCAAGATACCATGGGTATACACCAGAATTCCATCGAGAACAGGATATAAAAAGAGGAAAGGGGAGTTAATATAATAACACCAATGATATTTTTTATGACTGCTACTATACTAAACCAAGGAGAATAAAAAATACCAACAAAAAAAAAAAGGGAATCAAGAGGATCGCCAAGGTTCCGCAAAAAGGGAGTAGATTTTCTCGCCCAGGGCAGGTTAAATATAATTTTTGCTACTGGAGAGCAACCCCCTTGCGTATCAAAAAAAACCATCCTTTCAACCTTGCGAGGATCCCCCATTTCCCTATCTTTCTTCACCCCCCTCCCGAAAAACGCCTCGCTTACTATATGGAAAGGGAGGATTGTACAACCAAAAAAAAAAAAAAACAGAAGAAAGCGCCGAGAAACGCGAGTTGTGTGGATGTGAGAGAAAAAAGGGCTCAGAGTGTTGAGTTTATAGTGTCGTGTAGATGTGATGAGTGGTGGAGAATTATGAACCCCTTTATTGCTGCCAGGGGGTCTGCTGTGCAGGTCGGGGAAACACGGGCACTGTTTCGAGTTGATCGAGGCCACCTCCGATCGGTGCTTGATTGTGTTGCCATCCTGTGCCTGTGGCGTGGTTTACAAAGGCACCGTGACGGAATGGATTTGTGCTTCCAGTGGGCTGAGCAACAAGTGCAGCTCCTGCTGTCTGTGGCCTTTGCTGCTCCTGGGATTGCGCTGGTAGCATCGAGTGTCGAGCAAAGGGGTTTGTACCAGTTGGCGTTGGCTGTAGAGCGGAAGCTTGTTGTTGAGGCTGTTGTTGAGTAGGTTGTTGGAAAGGTGAATTGGAAGCTTGAGCAAATGGCGACGTGTTCTGTCCTGGTGATCGAGCAAATGGGTTTGTTGATTGCCGGTTTAGCGCAGGAGTTGAAACGGAAGAAGGCATCTGATTCCCTTGAGCACCTGTTTGCTGGGCCAGGAGCATGGACTGCCTGAAGGGATTGGTGCTCTGTTGCCCTGTTACCATTGGCTGAAGACCTCCATTTTGCACGGGCTGAAGTCCTCCGTTTTGCACTGGCTGTTGGACGGCTTGAGGAGAAGCAGTAGGGAAGTTGGCCACAGAGTCCTGAGGAATTGGTGCAAGAGAACTCGGCTGGAATCCAGGTTGTGAAGTGAACCCTCCGAAGCCGGCGCCGGTAAAGCTTGGTTGCAGGATTTGAGGTTGCTGCACAAGTCCGCCTGTAGGCTGGGGCTGCTGGAAGGGGCTGTTGTTGGCTGCGAAGCCTGTAGGTTGAGCGCCAAAGCCATTCTGCTGGAACTGCATGCCTGTCGGTTGCTGTTGGAAGGGCTGTGCTTGGTTGGTGGTCACACCCAGTGGTTGCTGATTCTGCTCGATTGAGTCGAAGAAGTCGATCAAATCAGGGTCAGGGCCCTTGTTGGCTTGAGGTTTCTCGGAAGGCTTGCCACCAGTTGAAGAAGCCTTGATAACCTTGGGGAAGGGGTTGTTGGAAGAGGGCTCGGGGAAATCGAGGCTCTTCTTCTTACTGAGACCCGCCCCTTGGAGCTTGAGCTCCCGCCCCCATGCTTCTTAACATCCTGCTCAGCGAGGTACTGCCTCCGGTGGACCTCAAAGTCTGGATCGTTCAGATACTCCTCAAGCTGGCGTCCCAAGTTCACAGGGGCGTGCTTGAGCTTTGGAACCTCGACTCGTGTGTGGTGCTCGTACTGCCGGGCAACGCTGAGGTACTGGACCACGTAGTCTGTCTGTTTGGTGAACTTGCGGTAAATCGCCATAGCACGCTCGGCATCGACCTTTGACATTTCGAAAAAGTGGCCTAGGGAGACGGGTCTTGGTCAGTAAAGGAGGTGGAATGAGACATGAGGGGGAGGGGGAGGGGAACCAACCGAGAATGCTAATCAACCCTTGGTTAAGAACCTGGAACAGCGCCAACAAGTCCAAGACAAGCAATCGGAAGACGGTTATAGTGATTTCGTTTTCGGGCTCGTTTTCCATGACCTAGGCGGGGGTTAGCGCTTCAATGTCTAGGGGCGTTGGAAGCAGCGCAGTGGATAGGCGATGCCTCATGTTCTCGTGTCCACGTACATCGCACTTCAACAAGGCCTCGAGCTGGTGTTGAACCACTTCTGTCTCTCGTAATAGACCCTTTTCAACTGAAAGCTTCTCCAGTCTTGACTCGGGGGCGCGGACCCAATCGGTCTTGGTATCTCGGTATGCGCGCGCTCGCTCGGACAAGTAATAGGCATAATGTCGAATGTTGCGTCCTTGAGTTTGGGCTATGAATTCGTCAATCATCACGTTCGGACATGTCCGCTTGACCCTTTTCGTAGTCCGCAACACATACCATCTGTGAAGCTGCTTGTTGCCAACACGTTGCGGTGCGTTGAGAGAAAGGCGAGTGTGACGTCTGGTGAACCCTCCCGAATCATGAGATGCACGGTAATCAGACTCTTGAAGACGACAGTCCATGTGGAATCGCGGAGGCGGTATGTGAGGGCGCGAAAGACTTCGCCGACGCCAGCTTCGCCGGAATGGGTAGCGACGAGGATGTGCTCGATATACTTTGTCTTTGGAGGGGCATTCTAACGAGAGGAGCTTGCGTCAGCATACCAAGTACAGGGTCGCAGAACAAGACAAGAGGCGCGAGGGTTAGGAACTAGATATGCCGAATCCCGTGCTGGCCGCTGCATACGAGCAGTGCTTCAGATAACGCACCTTGATCTTGGTTGCGCCCTTGACGGACTTTTCGAAAGAGCTAGACATTGTGCTAGCTACTATGACCTCGGTCGAGCTGTGTGACGGGAAAAGATAGCTTCGAGATTCGTGGGCGCCGAATGATAGAGGGGATCGATCGGAGCACTGAGGCTGGACTGGCAGACCGGAGCGGGATGAGGAAGCAGACGGGCCGGCGGTCGGAGGTTGAGGCGGAGGAGGAAGAGATGGGGGATCGACTCGAGATGGTGTCTCGGTGGAAGGTGGTCGTCGCAGGCGGTAGCCGTCACGTCGAGTTGGAGTTGAGGGCTTTCAAATCGCCAGCGCAGAGATAGAGGAACACGAAAGGAAAGAGAGAGAGTGCCCAAGGATCCGCATCCGCGCCGGGGGACGTGGACGAATTTGGGGCGTGGCAGGACCAGGGGAGGGGGGTGTGCGTTGTCAGGTTGGAGGTTGGGCGGTGGTGGTTGTCTGGGAGGTGGAGATTTGGAAGAGGAGGAGGGATAAAGCAGTACTTTTCCAGACTCCTTAACCCCGCGAAATAGGAGGTACCTCTATAACTCCCCTTCGCCGGACTGGTGGTTGAATCCGGCGCTGCCACTGTAATGAGTCCAGGGGACGCTACGGGGTCTCGGGCAAGATGTCGTCACCACCTCTCTCTCAGAGCTTTCTCTCAGGGACCATCAAGTGAGCTCCACTGAGGATGAAGATGGAGATGATGGTGCCCAAAGGATTGACGCCGTCCAGAGATTGACAATGACAAGAGCCAGGGGTGATAATTCTCTTTAGCTTTTACATCTCGGATGCAGAGAATAGGAGTCCCGCTGTTTGTTTACTCGACTGCGCAACATGTCGGTGCTTGATTGTCTGCAAGTGGCACAGCATGTCTCTCTTCATTTCGGCTTGGGGCATTCATGGTAATCACGCAAACGGCAAACAGACACGGCAAACTCGACATGGATGGAAAACAATGTGAAACAGTTCAATTCTCCCACACTATCTGCAAACAACCATTCCCACCAGACTTACCTGTACTATACTCGAAGCTTCAAATTCTGCTGCTGGGTCTCCCCAAGCCGCACAAAGCCAACAAGAATCACAAAGAATCCCTTTCCATTCGTCATAAGTCAGAGCTGTTTTTCATCGCGTCCGATGCTTAACAAGGTCGGTGTGTCGAACGCCCATTTCATGATACCAACCTCTCCTCGCCCCGAAACCACTTAAGCCGACCCCGAAGGGAAGGAGGGTTTCGAGGTCCGGAGAGGCGGCATCTGCATCATATTAGGCACGCGGTTCTCATCATCTGATTTGAATTGTTAGCAAGAGGAAACACGTAAGTTTGGCGTCGCGGTGCGAACGATTGGAGGGACTCACGTTTATTTGAATGGAAGGGTCATGAGGAGAAAAGAAAAAGAAGAAGAGAAGGAACGCGACCCGCGCAAAATTTAAAGCTCTGCTGGCGGGTGGGAATTGTGGGGTTCTTCGCCGTGGCTGATCCTCGGCTGATTTTCTTTTCTTCACCTCATTCCCACCCTACACCTTGACACAGAGGTGTGAATTTGGGTGAATTCGCGCAAAGAAGCTATTGTATGCCTGTGGACTTGTTCCGTCGCAGATATACAATTACAAGACAAGTGCAGACATTGGGTGGCTTAGCAACATTGTGATTGCGTGTTCTTTGGTCAAGAGACGTCTGCGCCCACTCCACAAGCCAATCAATCAAAGCCTGATCAGATGCTGCGATGAGAAGATACCCGCTTTCCAATGAGCGGTTTACTGTATCACGAGCATCGGGATAAACACAGCGCACCTCAATTTAAAACAGTTACCTTAGGTCAATTCAGTGACGCCTGTTAGGCATAGTAGAGCGAATTCCTGTCACCATGCATTCTACTTCGTCCGGGTAAGCCATGGATGAAACCTCTTTGATTCTGAACACATGTCACCTCCCAAGTTCTTAGCTTGTGAAAGTGACTATGTCATGGATATGTATGTGATGGAGGCTCATAAAATCAGCTTAGATAAGAGCAGAAGTCAATAAACAACTATCACTCCCTAGCTGTAAGACCAGAGTTCTGACTGTTAACTATAGGCAAGAAGTTGATCGAAAGTCTTTTAAAGTCCCAGGGGTGGTTCATTCTCCTCATAGAAGATCCGGAGCGCCCCAGGAATGATGGTTAGTTTGCTTCCCACTTAGGTACCGCGCTTGGTGTATTGCCAAGGTGAAGTCAAACACGCGGCGGCAATATGTGCCTGATGAAACGGACATGACTGGAAAGTTTATATTGGATCATTAATCATAACTGATACTTAGGCAAGTGGTAGCCACCCTATTTCTGTTTTTACCTCATACGTGTATTGGAGCGTAAGTAGATTTCATTGAGGGTAGAAATGATGAAGTTGAATTGAGATGTCACTTTAGACTTGATTATCAGATTTCAGATTCCGATCTTCTGGTCATCAAGGACCGGGCTTCAACTATAATAAAGAACACATTTTTAACACATCCTAGCATTATATCCCAATATTAACACAGTGGCCCTTGTTTTAAGTCTTTCTGCTGCCTGCAGTGCAAGACTCACACCTAGCTGCATTACTGGATTCTGCATCAACGCCGCAATAAACACGGATTAAACCTAGCAATCTTGATGCAAAGCTTTCCTTGATTGAGACTTAGACTATTGAACAGCTGGGGCTTTTGCACGCTCAAGGATATGAGTTCTTAACGAACAGAAACAACCTATCGAAGAACAAAGTGTGAGGGGTATTAGAAACGAGTATTAAAGAATAGTTAGGACCATATCAAACCAAATCAACTCCCCAATCTTCCGCCTCTAACCCCTCAATCAGACCCCGTAGCTCCTCAGAGACTGTTGGAGATAAACAAGGAGAAGTGCCAGTTGTGTGCAGGGTAGCACCGGGAACCAGGACAGGGGAGAATAGGTGCGCCAACATAGAGGGCATCCTGCGAGCCGGTGGCACGGTTATCACCTTCCAATCTCCAAGATCTATCATCGATCTAACCCACCCGGAGGCATCAACGAAGCTCACACCGTGAAAGTCGGGATTTCCGGCCTGTTGACCGTCTGGCAAGCATCTCTCCCTCTCAAGTGTCAAGTAACCCACCGTTAAGACAGAACTTATCACCTTTAGGTGATGAACCCCAAGCTCCTCCTCCTCCTGGAAAGAATCTGCGTACCGGTCCCGGAAAGCTTCGATCAACAAAGTGACAGCCCCTGATTTGGGAGAGAACTGAAATCCTTCTCTGTTCGATTGCTTCTGAAAGGTCATTAGCCATTAGACATGTCATATAGGTGTGAGCTTCTGCTTCCCACATACCGACGATGTGTCCAGGTATCTCAACTCCATACTCATTCGGCTCTTGATCGATGCGATGCGTCGCCTGCTGCTGTATTATACCAGACAACTTCTTGAACTCGGGACCCATCTGGAATTTCCAGAGAACCCAAAGCCAGGCTACCGCGTCCCTATCCAGTGACTTTGGGATGCTCGGCAGCAGAGCCTCAGTCCATCCTTTTCCTTGTGTCAAGTACGGCTCCTCAAGGCTGTACTTCTCCGTCAGTTTCAAGAAGCCGATCAAGACATTGAACTGGACCTGACCCGGCATATCAGGCCTTTCGGCGCAACGTTGCGCACGCTTTATAGCTTGCAACAAGGCGAAAGCAAGCTCGTCATCCCCTTGCCCAGGCTCGGAAGGGAAAGGGTCATCTCCTGCATCCGAGACGGCTCTTTCTGTCGGCTTGTCCGATTCCCATGCATCATCTTCTGCGTCTGAGACGGCTCTCTCTGTCGGCGTGTCCGATTCCCATGCATCATCACCCAACCAGGCCTGGATGCGGACCGGGAGTATGCAACTTGCATGTGGTTGAGGCGAGGAGGTAGCCTCCACCACGGTATGAACACAACGTTTCCTGCCCTGGCACCTCTCGAAGGATTTCAAGATGAAGCTTGACTTTGAATCAGTCTCGGCTGCTGTAGTCGGAAGCGCATTGCAACTCATGGACTCAAAGGGAATGCTGTAGGGGAGCATTTTCGAGGTGGACAGGGTGTCCATTATTTCCAGAGTTACATGCTGGCATAGACGCTGGCACGGCTCTTGGATGGCGAGGGTCTGGCATGTCTCTGTGAGAGAAATGTGCCAAACACAAAAGAAAAGGGAATTCGATTTGCGAGAAAGGCATGCCCGCAAGTGAACCGTCTCTCCAATAAACGCAGAGGTCGGCTGTTGAAGATCCATATAGATAGGAGATTTCTCGTCCGCGGATTCCACCTCAGAACAAGCGGCCGTGCATGGAGCTGAAGTAAGAAATCCGTAAAGCTCTTCGGGACCTGATTCGACGTATCTTGTCCACTCTTCGTCAGTCGTGGCCGCCAAGATATCATCAAGTCGAGTGGTCGTTACGCCCCGGGTCTCATCATCACTGAAAGCAGATCGGTACTCATCGGTGTCGGTGCCGATGCTCAGTATCATGCCATTGCGGCAGATAAGATCGTATTCCCGTTCCTGGGTCCCGTCGTTTCGGCCCGCCATCTCAGATCCGCTCGATGATGAATTACCACCGTCACTGGGTTCATGATCTCTCTCCTCGTCCACTTCCTCATCTTCAGCTTCCTCGTCTTCCACGCCCTCATCCCCCGCATCGTAGGGATCAACAGGCACTTCTAGTCCGCTTCCGTGTTGCGTTTCTCCCCTTGTCTTCTCCAGCCCAACTCCAGTCCGCCTGGCGGAGAGCGCTGGCTGGGTACGAGTTGGCGATGGCGTCTTTGACCCCGATCTCTGGTGTTTGGTCAAAGTCTTTGTGCTCTTGAATAGTTTTGTGCCAAGCTTGGACTTCTTTGTGGGTGAGCCAACCCTCGTGACAGGCTTCTTAGGGCTTTGGCCGTTAGGCAGAGACGAAACTGGTAGAGGTATCTGGCTGAGCTTTTTGACATTCTCAAGCATCTGCAATGCCTCCGCCTGCTTTCTCATATTATCATGAATAACTTGAAAGTCTTGTCGTGTTTGCTGCTGCCTTAAAGTCATTGTGTCAGCCCGGAAGAGTATTCGGCATTTGTCAAGGTCACCATACCAAGAACCCAGGGTCTCCAGGTGCACTAAACACAGTGCCGATTGTAGGGAGGACTTGGCATGCTCAGCCGCCTGTATCAAGTCTCGAATGTCTTGCTCGGCTAAGGCGAATTTGTACTTCTGAAATAGCAGCATCAACCTGTCAGATGTGGAAGACTTCTCCTCCAGACCTCTATATTGATCCAGGATATTCGCTGCCTCCTTTCTGACGGTTTCAAGTCTTTCATTGACAAACGCCACCAGAGTCTGGCTCTTGCCTTCAACCTGAATCATCAGGCTGCTGATGCAAGGTTTCATGCTCGCAAGAACTGTCTGGATCTGTGCTGCATCAGAATCGCCTCTTGTTGGACGCGGCGTGCTCGTGTCTCACATGGGCTAGACTTTCCAACTCTTCCGAGTATCGCTTCCACGAATCTGGCGCGTCTTTAGCTTTGTCATATAATTTCTTGGCTCTGTTCGCCACATCCCAAATGGTGATTACGCTGGAGGTTACACCAAGGATTTCAGCCATAGCGGCTGCTAGATGGGACTCAAAGGTTCTGGGACAGGGACTGGATTTTATGATAGAAGGGGGGCAATCTGTCCCGCATCGATTATTCTAGTGAGCATATGGCACGCCATTTTATCATCGAGCTGCCAAGATCGGCTGGTCAGCCCAGAGAGCCTCGCCAAGGTGGCTATCCATTGAGGAAGCACACTGAAATTGGAGATAATTAGAGGAAAATGCCTAGCAGCGCTTGGTAGAGCTGATTTGCCGTTGCAGATGTGGCGTCTGCGGCCCGCGAAACGACCCAAGAGGTGCATATTGAAACGAGGCAATCATCGTTGAGGGGTCAACCCGTGTGGCAGTGCTGGGCGCAGCCGGCACATTGTAGCTTGTAGCTTTGTAATTTCAAGCAACTGGGAGCTCAGTTGTCTACCAGCCTTGACGTAGGCAGACTACCAAGCTTACAGTCGGTACGCGAATTGGGACGACAGCGCAGCTAGATGGTTGACAGCTGGGCTGAGCGCCAGGCGTTTTCTTTTCGACAAAAGCGTTCATTTCTCTTGACTGTCATTGACAGTAAATGTCCCTCGGGGAGTTTCGTCTCCGAGTTACACGTTGGTTTAAGTAACTAAGTATAGACAAGCTGATGAGAGGTTACCTGAGATGTTCTTGGGTAAACTATCTACTCATCCCAGATAGTAGCGACCACAGATCCAGTAAGTTGGACCTGTCCCAGCTTGCCACCCTCCTCCTCCGAGATGATCTTACCAGACTTGATATCCCGCTTCCAGATGACCACGGTTCTGTTAGTCTGGAGACCTACAGCAATCTTGTCTCCGGCCTTGTTGAACGAGAACTGACGGGGCTGCCAACCGCCAGCCGGAGCCAGCTGCACACGCTCCAGTTTACCGCTTTCCTTGATGGCGAAAGTAGACAAGGTGTCATCGGGACCAGATCCCTTGATAGGGGAGTTGGCGAATGACTTTTCACGGTTCGACACAACCAGGAATCGTTGATCGGGCTGAAATTGAGGTTAGCTTGATTTCCTAAAGAGAAGCGATGGCACTTACACTCATTGCAATCTCACTAGTAGGAGCCGTGTTTGAAGGGAGATCGGCATTAATCGCAGGAATCTCAAAGACCTTGGTGAACTGCAGACCAGTCCTCTTGTACTTGACACGGTAAGAGTAAACCTTCTGGCTAAGCTCTCCATTGAAGAAGAAGAAGGTTTCCCCATTCTTCATAACCCTGAAGAAACCATGGCGAGGACCGCTGCCGGCATCAGCCTTGAGAATGCCCACCTCCTTGATAGGCGCGACGTTGTCGTTGTCGTAGGTGTAGACCCGGCACAGGTCACCGCCAAGGTCGGGGATGACAATGTACTTTTGCTTGGGGTCGATGATGACGTGGTGGAGGTAACTTCTGTCCTGGCGGGCAGGAATTGGACCTGTCTTGGTGATGTTTGGGAAGATTTGCTGGAGAGGCTCGGTTCCTGGGAGGGCACCGTTCTCGCCAAGGGCATATACAGCCGCAGCACTTCGGTTGCTGTCACTATGTTAGTTCCCATTCAAACAGCAAGTCCAACGTAATCTGTCTGGTCACTTACTATGAAGCACTCACGTAACCTCGCGCTCCGCTACCGGTAGTGACGATCTCGCCGGCCACACCGCTCAAAGGGGCGGTAACCCGGGCAATACGGCTCAAGACTCCACCCTCTCCGATGGAGAAGGAGTTGAGGGATCCCGAAACGGAAGTGCTCGCACCGCGGTCGAGGCAGTAGAGCACTCTGTTCGGGTGATCGAGAGTCAGCCACGAAGGATTGGCCTGACAGTCGGTTGTCCTCGAAGTCACAGCCAGATCATAGCTTTCCTCAGAGCCAGTGAGAGCCAATGTGGTCAGGTTACCACCCGAGTCTGCCACAAAGAGCGTCACGGCACCTGAAGAAGCAGCCCAAAGGGCCGAGGTAAGGAACAACTCAAGAGCTCCACGCATTGTCAATCACCCAGCTGAAGAATAAAAAAAGAAGGTATAAGAGATGGAAAGACGATATCAATCAGTATCATGTGGTGAAACAGTTCTTAAATATGTCAATGTTTCAAAAATAGGCTTTACATGGCTACCCCGGTCCCATTGCGAATACACCCCAACTAGCACCGGGAGATGACTGCCCCATCAAGTCAAGTTCCTGGGCAAAGGCCACCTATTAAAAAAAGTTTAACTGCATTTTCCGGTTTCAAGTTTTCCGATGTTTTATTTTTCCGTTGCGATTTTGGTCGTGATCAGTCAAGATTGGTCAGCTCGATTAGCCTGAACAACCCTGTAAGTTAAGCATAATTCACCCGGCATGCTCGGAAGCTATGATGGAGATATATTTACCAATTAAACCTTATATCATAGTTATATAACTTTATTCTCTCCTTCCTTTTCCGGACCGCGACGTTGTTCCGCGGCTTTGTTCAAAGCCCGACGCAACAACGGGTTCACGTGCCCTGATCCTCTCAGCAGAGTAACATAAAGGAATCCTTCATCTTTCAATACGGCTCCTATTCAGCACAATACAATCACTTTTCCTACCTGGCTTTGTGTGACCTGAGGAGTCATAACTGTAACAGACGTGGCCTTTCTAATAGGGCCTAGAAAATGGGATCAGCCAACCGGCCATCAGAATCACGTGACCACCCTCAGAGTCATCATGCAGGGTCCAATCCGATCTCGCACACTTTTGCTATGACTCTTCAGCTACCTACCCCAGGTTATAGATCTGTCATCTACATCAATCCCTTCCCCAGTCCATAACCTAACCTCTACCTCAACCACAACATCTGCCTCGCTTTAATAGACTCTCCCACAACCCCCCCCATCTGCTGCTGATACGATTTCGCAATGCCCCCAGCTGTCGCTGGTATCTTTAGGGCCGCCGCCGCCCGTCCTTCCCGGACTCTCTCGCGCGTATCCGCACCGGCTCTGACCTCGATCCGATACCTCAGCAGCGCCCCCCCCGACCACTCACGTCCTCGCCTCCGCTTCCTCATCTTCCAGTAATAGGATCCGCGAGATTGTGGCTCAGACGATCAGCAACATCGGCAGCAAGCGCGAGACAGCGGCTTACCTCCGGGTTTTCACGGTCACCTCGCAAAACTTCGCCGTCATCAAGGTTGGGGGCGCCATTCTTCAGGACAACCTCGACGAGCTCTGTGGGAGTATTCTACTGCTTTCGGAGCTTGGACTCTACCCAGTTATTGTTCACGGAGGAGGTCCGCAGTTGAATTCCCTGTTGGAGGCTGAGGGGGTGGTTCCTCAATTCGAAGGCGGAATAAGGGTAACCGATGCTAAAACCCTCAGTATTGCGCGGAAACTCTTTCTGGAAGAAAATTCACGATTCATCGAACGACTGGACTCCCTTGGCGTTGCGACACGCGCTATACAGGGTGCTTTCGGAGCAACCTACCTCGATAAGGAGAAGTGGCAATATGTCGGCAAGATCACCGAGGTCAGGACATAAGCCATCGAGGCTAGTTTAGCAGCTGGATATGTGCCTATCCTTACTTCAATGGCTGAAGGGGATGACGGCCACCTCTTGAACGTCAATGCGGACGTCGCGGCTGCTGAACTTGCTCGTGCTCTCAAGCCCCTGAAAGTTGTCTACCTGTCAGAAAAGGGGGGCCTTTTCGATGGCGAGGATAAGAAGATCTCACAGATCAATCTTGATGAAGAGTATGACTATCTTATGGCCCAGCCCTGGTGCCGTTATGGCACTCGCCTTAAGATTCTTCAAATCCAGGAGCTTCTTAATGATCTCCCCTGCAGCTCTAGCGTGGCTATTATTCACCCTAGTGATCTCGAGAAGGAACTTTTCACTGATTCTGGCGCTGGTACACTCATCCGCCTGGGTGATCGCATTCGAAAGGCTACCTCCATCCATGACTTTGACGACATTGAGAAGCTAAAGGCTGCCTTGGTTGGGAGCTCTAAGGGTCTTGAAACTGAGGTTGATCGATTTATCGACACACCGAAGGAGAAGAAGTTCTCTGCTTACTATGATGATGCTATGCAATGCGTAGCTATTGTTGTTCCTGAGGGTGAGGATCAAGCTATGGCTGTACTCACTAGTCTGTCTACGACTAAGTCTGGCTGGCTTAATGGTACTATGGATAACATCTTCAGTGCTATCAAGAAGGATTACCCTGTTCTGGCTTGGGTTGCTAATGAGAGGGATGAGAACTTGACCTGGTTCTTTGAAAAGTCTGACGGCAGTTGCCATGATAACAATGGCAGTGTCCTCTTTTACTATGGGACTGGTATGCGCTCGGAGGCCCTTGTCCCTATATACGAGGACTTTTTGTCCGGTGGACGAGCCATGCTCGGCGAGAATAGGTAGTTCTGACAGGGCTGCCATCCTAATAAAATAATATCCGAGAGATATGCCTGTTTCGCGACTCTCTTGGGCGTCTACAATTCCCTTCTTGCTGCGCTTCTGTTTGTTCTCATGCCCCCTTTTTGACGACATTCAGCGTACCTTCAAGACTGGCCCTCTCGAGCTCGGGTGCAATTCTCTTCATATGTCTTGGCCGCGGAGGCTTAGCTGATCTCTTAGGCCTGCGGCTTATTCGGACCTCTTCTCTTCTACTTGTCCCTGTTTCGATCATGAGTTTCCAATTAGCTCGTGGCCAGTGAAAGACATTAGACACTGCTACTCCATGTTCCTGCCTCGCCGACTTTGAGTCCTAAAATTGACGACCACGTCACTTGTACTGCTGGAGCAGGGTATCAAGAATTTTACCAATACATCCAAGTACCACGATACCTCAACCGGAGCCGCGGATGTGATGGAATGTCGAGACCATGCGTTTTCATTCGATATATTGCTTCGATATCAGCTATTTCATTCATGATATGTATCCTATCCTAACCCCCCAACTTGAAATACCCAACGATTAAACCGTATACCGGAAAAAGCTTGCATCATCGCCCCTCTCCCGCTCAGCAATCTTCTCCTCCTCAGTATACTCGCTCGGTGGCTTATACGATGCATCTCGCCGAGCATTCTCGCGGCGCAAGTGAATCGTCATGCCCACAGCCAGGATGAACGCCATGGTCTGACAGCCCAGAAGCGTGCCGAAACCGGGAAAGTATCTCGGAGCATCCTTCTTAAGGAACAGGTATGCTGCAACAACTCCTCCGAGGTTACCACAGCTCACGTTCATGGCGATTCCTACTCCTCGCTTGAGGGCTCCTCCGATGTTATTGCTGTTCCAGGCAATTCCTTGAGGCACGCTGGGGAAAAGACCTGAGGCGAGAAGAAAGCAGCCAAAGTATCGGACTCCGGAATGTTGGACCGCCATGAGTAGAATAAGCCCAATTGCACTGAAGAGTTATTAGCACTTCATTAAGGTAGGCAACATGGCTTGGGAAACCTACGCCATAGCGATAAAGACAATCATGAAGATGCCTCGTTGCTGTACCTTGTCGGCCCACCAACCAGCTCCGACACAGACAACGCATGCCACGATGTATGGAGGAGTGCTCATAAGCTGAGCCGTCGTGTTGGAGTATCCAAGATCGCGAACGATTGTCGGCAGGAACAAGGAGTATGAGTAGACTCCAGTAAAGGTTCCAGTGGCCATGAACATGTGGACCCAGATCTTCCAGTCACGAAGAGCATCCCAGACGTATTTTGTGTCAAACTCATCCGCTAGTGATGATCGGTCAAGCCTTAGGCGTTCCTGGATGTGTTTTCGCTCTTCTTCGGTTATGAACTTTGCTCGTTCGGGGTAGTCGGCCATGAACTTGAAAGACAACAGGGCTGGTAAGAAAAGTCTGGTTAGAGATGATATAGTCGTGCTTGGAGATTATGTCAACGTACCAACAAGAACTGTGAGAAGTCCCTCTATGATAAAGATCCACTGCCAGCCAGAGAGCCCTGCGACACCACGCATCTCCATGATACCGCGAGCCAGGAGACCGCCAAACGCACCTGCGGCTGTGGCTGCAGAAAAGAAGATTGCCATGCGAAAGCCGCATTCGTGGCGTCGATACCACATTGTGATGCTATACAAAGTAAGCCAACAACGTCACAACCATGACTGCCTGGGGCACCAACTAGTAGGCAATTCCAGGAAACAAGCCACCTTCAGTCAGACCGAGGAAGCTTCTTGCAACGAGTAGACCCGGGTAGCTCTGAACAATTCCCATAAGGGTACAGCAAATGCCCCAAGCAACCATCATCGAGGGGATCCAGATCCATGGTTTGAACCTCTTCATGGCCATGTTGGATGGGATCTCGGCCACAACGTAGAAA
This sequence comes from Fusarium duplospermum, assembly GCA_003946985.1. Classification (NCBI taxonomy): domain Eukaryota; kingdom Fungi; phylum Ascomycota; class Sordariomycetes; order Hypocreales; family Nectriaceae; genus Fusarium; species Fusarium duplospermum. The sequence continues at coordinate 16,940 of NKCI01000179.1, read as the reverse complement.
GGAAAGAAGACGGCGAGGGCATTGTTATACATGAGGCCCGACATGCCAAGGTCTGCCTCAAGCGTATCGAGTCGAGCGTTGCCAATGTTTGTGCGGTCGAGGAAGGACAGGAGATAGAGAAGAGCCACGAAAGGTATGATGACCCAGTCAATCTTGCGGATCAACTTCTTTGTGTCTGCCTCGCTCCAGCCCGCATTCTCAACTGAGCCCGTCTTGTCGGAGAGGTTCACATTGTCGGGGCGTTCAGCGATCTGGACGCTTGCTGCGGCGCTGTCTGGCGATTTGTCCTTCATGGCGATGCGAGTTAGGGTGTTAAAATAGAAGCGGATGTAGAGCTAAAAGGTTCTCAAGGAAGAAGATGTCGAGACAATGGCCTTGAGGAGTGCTGGATATTCGAAGATTCTCGTCAGGGCATACATATTTATAGCCAGGCCCCGGCAAGATGTCTCAGTCCATGACATGATACCATGAGACGATTAAAGTATTATCCAAGGATAACCCATAGCCTCGGATCGACGTACATCCTCGGATCGACTGACTGCCATGGCATGGGACGATGGTTTCTGGGGTAAACAGGGGGGTAAGCTAGGTACAGTAGCTTGGGTCTACGAGTCGGCGCCAAGACGTCAATCAATTGCGACATGATTGCTTGGCTCTGAGGGGCTGAGTACAAGTGACTTGGCGGTGAGTCCATGGAGGTGATAAGTCTAAGCACGATTCATACATAGATACTCTGGAGAGACTTTATTGCACTGGTACCTACTCTATACTGAGGAAGTAGACTTGATCCCAAGATGAACATCTTGAAGATCGACAACGAACTCTTGGAGAGAACTACACACTAAGGTCAAATTAAACTTATTTAGACTACATTAGCCTTCCTTCTCCGCCATGTTACATGTTGTTTCTTGACTCCGCCTCCCCTCAGTTGTGGCGGACCAGCAAGCGGACCGGCGCCGGACCGAGAATCTGGGCCATAGCCGAGCGGGAAGAAGATGTGGGGGTGAATCTTTTGCAGATGATCTCTCTGACATGGGGAGAATCCCTGTTTCACCTCACCTTATCTACCTTCCTCTTTAATTCCCCTGCCTCTGGCTTGGTCCTTGATGGGCTCTCAGAGATCAGTTCTGGACGTGGAGACCCCCGCAAGTAAATGCTTGATCTGCATGTCTTTCCCCGCATACCTTCGGCCCGTGTCCGGACTCTTGCAGCCAACATGACGACGCCTGGGATAGGAGAAGAACTGCCTTCTATGGATCGGAGTTTCTGTTCTCCGTTTCTCAGTTCCTGGCCCTAAAAGATCTCTCCACTCCCCTAGAGCAACATGTTTACAGCCTCGGTCTCAAAGGGGGTTGAGACGTCGGCATGTTCAGCCCTTGTATATAGCCACCGGCAACAGGATAGGAACGGGATTGAGAAATATGTTGACGAAATCAGCTCGAGTAGTCTCATGGTGGCAGAGATGCACCCGCGTTGTACCACCCTTCGCGCCTTTGAGCAGCTCGACCGCCTTCTCATTGTCAATCAAATAGAAAAGACGACAAATGCCCTTTTGCTTCTTCAGCATCCCAATCGACCAAAACTCGTGTCTGTGACTCCTCCATCTTGGTCTGAACCAGCGGTTCCATTGCGGCGCGTTCGTCTTCATTTAGAAGTTGCACCCTGGTCTTCCACAGTGCCTCCTTGGGTATATCTTTCTCCCTCTCACCGAAAAACCTCTCATCCAGATACTTCCAGAAAATCGTGTCAAACGCCCAGCTCTTTCTTGCGGCATAGCTGAGCCAGAAGCGACCCGTTGCCCAGCTTTCCCGCATATAGGCTGAGAGCGGCAGAGAAACGGGACTTGTGTCTCTCTCGGTTTGCTCCATGGCGGAAAGCCAAGTCTTGAGGCGCCTCTGGTAGACGCTCGCCCAGTCTTCTATGCCGTCATCCCACATTTCAGGCACATCGAGGAGTAACCACCAAGGCGGGTCTAGAGCGAACTGCGATGGGGCAGCGTAAGCGAATTCCCAGTCGATAACCCCGAGGATTTCGTCATCTTGGTCAACAAGAACATTGACAGGCCTGAAGTCATCACACCAGAGGCGGAAAGAAGCCGAATTGTCTGGCGATGGCAACGTTGCGCGAGAGTGCCTGGAAGAGACAGACCACTCGTCGTCAGAGAACCCAAACTTTGACAACCGGCCTTGTTTGGCCAATCTGAGGAACAATTGACGAGCGACGTATTTGTTCCTGCAGTCGTCCTCGGATGATACCATATCGTTGTGTTGAAAGACAAGGGTTGCCATCTGCATTTCCGCCAGTACCACATACCACTCATCGGCAGTTTCGTATGTGGTACCTTGAGAAGGAAATATTGACTTTGGGACATTAGACAGCTGAACCATGTTGTTCATATTGAGTGTGATAGGTCTGCCCAGCGCACTAAAGGACCCGGGACCTGTCTCGACCAGAGCACCGAGACGTGGGAATGTAGGCTGTGTAAGCTGTAGCACGCAACGTGCTAGCTTACTATAGAGACACCTAAGCTTATCTTCAGAGATATTGGGATCCAATACAGGTGTATCGTTGGGATCATCGCGGGGTGCTTCTAATGCCCCGCTCATACTGCGTCGGGTGCCGAGGTCTGGAATGATCATGAAAGGCCCAATTTCAGGGTCGTCGCCATAGTGCAAGGCCTTTGGGACCGGAAGCTGAGTATGTTGATGGATAAATGCCGCCGTCGCGGCTTCTGCGAGAGTCTTCTCGGTAGGTGCAATGGTTTGGTTAGGACAGGGTAGGCGGACGAGAAGGTTGGTGGGATGATCCTCAACGCGGATGGGATAACAATTCTAACATGGCGATATCTATATCACTCTTGTCTTCAAACTCTTGCTCCACTGCATCGAAGTTCATTGGAATCAGGGCTTCAGCTCCTTCCAGGCCAGGTTCCACGATATGGAAAGCGTTTGGAACTCCGAGCTGGGTTACATGCATCTTGATGCCCGATAGAATAGCTCGCCGCAGCCGCCCTCTCACAACCAAATGTCCACCTTTAACAGCGCCATATGGTGCAGTTGGGGACTCAAGTTCCGTGTGACACTCAAGAACCTCCAGGCTGAAAGGTCGGTTGGAAGCCTCAATCTGGAATGTATAACCATCGATAGCCGCCCATGACCATGAAGGGGCTCTGTACTCTTTTGGTCTGGGACAGTTATGGTTCCCGTGCCAGAGTAGGTCTTGGGGTAGACGTGATTTCCAAATGCCTGCGAGGTACTCGTCTCCTAGGGCTGAGCCTATGCGTGTAGCTATGGTGCTTATTGCTGGTAGCTTATCACTGGAAATCGAGAGCTCTAGACGCGAGTACTCCTCAAGAAGCCCGTGCCATTGTTGGAAAAGGTCTGGTCGTTCATCAGAATGCTCAGTCTCTTCGGTTGCTTTAATAGCTGAGCGAGGACACAAAACTTTGGGGACCGATTCAAAACCAGCGTACGGCAACAGGTTCCCGGTCCTCAGCCACCCATCATTTAGGTTGCTGATCGTCGAGCACCGCCAGATAGTGTGCTTGTCCTCATAGTTCAGAGTGCGTGCAGACAGAAGATTTTCTTGAAAAGCCCAACCTCGAGAACTGAGAGGTCCTGAGACCCGGTTAGGCATATGGCGGTTTCCAAGGACCACCACCGACCCTAACTCGCCGTTAGGGCATCTCAGTGACATCTTAAAAAGGGTGTCAGAATAGGCTCTTGGAATAGAACTTTCGTGCTTATGTAGGAAACGAAAGTTGACAGCCTTGGCCCGAGAAGCAAGGATTGTGATGGCCGCTTCGCTGTATATCTCAGACATCTGCGATATTTGGATGTGCATATCCTTGTCATCGTCTTGGAGGATGCAGAGCGAGTCCACAAATAAATATCGAAGACCCAACCCGTGCGTTGCTGTGATAGCGTCCTGGAGGGTTGCTGGAAGCTTGTGGAAGTCGATGCCAGCTTTCAACTGTGCAAGAGTATTTTTCGTCGCCTTTGTCGTTTGATCGCCACCCCAGCAATAACTCAAAGCACAATAAAGATTGCGTAGGCCCTCCGTTTCAACTAGGCGTAGGGAAAACCCGGCCTGGTTTTGGCTGATGCAGATAAGCCTCTTAGGCATGAAGTTGAGACTGGGCTTTGGACATTGCGCATGATCAGCAATACATGTCTGAAGCCACCCTCTTACTAGGTCAAATGAGCTCTTTCACGCAGGATCGACGTTGATCGGGCGCCAAGGAATGATATTTGAAGCAGCGTTGTCTACACCTGATCAGTCTTGGACCTCATTGTGACTGAGTTCCCAAGATAAGTACCCGAAGTTGTCATCAAACCTCTGACTATTCCCCAGTCCATAGCCATTCCATTTGGCCGGAACTTGCTTTTATCATCGTAGCCTGGAGACTCTGGAACGCCGAATGAGATAGACTGATGGCGGGTTTTGTCGAAATGCCAAGGAATAAGGAAATACAGGATAGGGGCGCAATCAGACAGTGATCTGTAGTAGTTTAAGTCAGAAAAAACTGTCTTGCCGAATAAGCAGCCAAGCTGTTCCAGTTCCTTCAGCTTGCCAATGGTAAGCTCAGGGTCAAAAGCCTTCCGCAACTGGTCGCCGTCGGACTGGCCTTCTGCGCTGGGGTCGAGTATGAACTTCTCGCAATGTGTACAGGAATGGGGTGGCGGAAAGTCAGCGGGGAAGTCCATTCCAGCTGATCCAGGTATCAGAGTGTTTGTTTGAGTGGGAAGAGAAGTTCGAAAAGAGTTTGCTACTGATTGAAGTTTTTCATAGAGAGATTAAAGAGTTTAAGAGTAGAGTATATGACATGGGTACCCAGGTGATAGGAAAGGCTTCCCTTGGAGGTTGGGCATGACGAGACATTTGGGCAGCTAGGTGTAACCGCATATGTAAGCAGGCCTCTTTAAATTAATTAGCTGCAAAACTCCTAATACGGGCTTAAGGGGTTGATAACGGGGGAGGCTGATTTCCCACAAGTAGCTAGATAATGCGATATCGCTATGTTACCTACCCATGTATGTAACGATGCAACTGAGAGCCTGGCCAAGACCAGTTGCCCTAAGACAGATGTACCTGCCAGCTTTGGCAGCACCTGAGGGCGGCCCGGCTTATACGGAGCGGTCAAGCGGAACTGGGTAGTTGACAGAACAATAGCAGCAACATTTGGGTGTTAGAGTCTGATGATCTGATTGTTTTTATGAGGCCAATCAGTACGTAATAGTGCGAGACTCGAAGAAAAATGACTGGACTCATCCCCGAACGTACCGTAACTTGGGTGGATGGATCAGTTTGAGGCCCAACCGGTTTCCTGCAGGCTGGGTAGGACAGCATTGAATATTGGTTGCGGCTCGCTCAATTGAGACCAAGAAAGGCGGCGACATTAATCTTGCTGTCAAATTAGCACTGGCGTTGGCTTATCTATTCTCCATGGTCTCATACCTGCAGGACCTCGGCTAGCTGAAAAGCAGGCTCGCTCTTACATTTGCTCGTCAATGAATTCTACTGGTAGGAGTATTGTTTTGGGGGGTTGGAGGCTGCTCAAGATTGGACGCTGTTCATGTCGGCAATTGCTTTTCCTGCCTCATACGAGGATTTCGGCTGGCATTACTCTATACCAGTTGACTCTATCCACTTCTCTAAACGTTGGCTCGGGGCACAGTGCATCACCGGTCTGGGCTCAAAGTGCAAAGGCTTGCAGATGAGACGTGGCAGCCTGATTGCTAGCAGAGACGGTGAGGTTGGGTAGTGGGAGACACGCCCCCCATAATAAAAACTTGTGACGACCCTTACCTCGAGTTCTCGTCTTTCTTTCACCCAACATCACCAGCCCCTTACCCATTCCTGCTTCAAGTGGTGATGTTACGCCGTATTACGACGACCACGGGCGTTCGCCTCCTGGTGCTGGCAGTCCTGGTGGCTCCTGTTGCCGCAGCAGATGACGCCGAATTCGCTTTCAATCTTCTCACAGACGTTGCACCGTAGGTCTGCCTACCATTAATTCGGACGCACTCGGCTGATCAACTAGAATCCTTGCTCTTTTTGGAGACGCCTTTGCAAAACAGTTCATGAGCGAGAGCTTAACATGGGTTGATCACCTTATTTTTGCAATGGTGCCCCTGGGCATCATTACCGCCATTACGTCCGCCGTCCGGGTCCAGGGCATGCAAATTGCCAAGGCCTTTGTTGGGCGTGCGAGGGAGAATCGAGCCCTTGCGGAAATCGAGCTCATGTCGTCCACATCCGGCGAAGTCTGTGAACTGTTCAATGGAAATTCGATTGTTCGGGCCATGGGTAAACCCAAAATTGAGCAATTTCTCATTTTCCCGGATGAGTATGACGAGCTCAAGGAAAAGTACAAAGCCTTCGATGACGGCCATGACGGTGAAGAGCCCAAAGACAAGTCGTGTGGCATCCATTCTCTTCAGACCGCCATTTTCGAAGAGCGAGGGGAATCTCAGCTGATGGAGTGCAAAGGTATGTCAAAGCCGTACTTTGTTGGTCTTGCTTGCTAATAACCATGGCTATGAAGCCTACTCTGCTCATAGTGTGACCGTAATTCAAGAATGCTCTAAGTCGGCTTTGGCATTTTCCCGTCGCCTATGGCAGTTACCACTTAGCACCGTAAAGGGCCTATTGAGACCTGCGCCTCCGACACCGCCAGGAGACGAAGAACGTCCAGAGGGAGAACCTGGCCACACTCCTCTCCCTTCTCAAGCAGAAGACGAAGGACGCCCAGAGACTGCCTCCACCGGATCTGGCCACCTCCCTCTCCCCCGCGAAGCAGTGTTGGCGCTTACTGGTCCACCAAATCTTCAGCTAAACCTTTCGTCAGATCACTTTGATCAAAATACGCTAAAAAAGCGATACGAGCTTATCTTGGCAGCCGTTGCTGCTGTCCTTCTCCAAGCCGGCCTGATTGTCGTCGCGGCTACTACAGCCTATCACCTGAAGCCTGGATCCTTCAGCCTCTTTGAGACCAAAGTTTATGGCTTTCCTTGTTATGCTGTTGGATCCGTTTTGCTCTCGATTGGCACAGGACTTTGTTCATTCATCGTCGAACATAGTACTGTTGAACACTCCTGGGAGGCAGACAACTGTGCGGGACCGAAGACGGATGGGAAGAAAGCGAAGATAGAAGGGAAGAAAGCGAAGCCGCAGGACAACGCACCTCGTCTGGTATGGGTTCAACGATATCAGACGGTGAACGACCAATCTTTCCAAGGCTACGTGATACTAGCTGGCCCGAAACGTCGGGTCATCACCTCGAGGCGCGATGATGATATTGGGAAGCATCACGCAAGCGAGGATTCGGCTTCGAGAGGTTCACATTCAAAGAGCGACGGAAAAAATGAAGTATGTCTCCTCTCATCTTCTGATCTCGAAATTGATAGAATGTTGTGTCTAACACTCTCAGGGGTTTTGGCAGTGGCTTACTGTTGGTGCTGCTCTTGCGGCAGGCTTTGGGTTTATAGCACAGTTCATGGGCCTCCGTGGACTCGCATTCCCGTGCTCTATTGCCCAACTCGGTGCTATTTTCATCATGGCGCTCATTCGAGCTAGCATTCGGAGACGTTTAGGAAGGGTCCCGGCACATTGTCTTGCCCTTGAAGGGTATGAGCTCGACTTTTTGGCGACACAACTCGTTTTCGATTCAGAGGTTCGAGCCTCCCATCAGCGCAGAAAAGGAGAGGAGAATTATGGGAAAGACAAGCAACCGGGCGACTTCTGTAGATGGAAAGTCAAGACTGCAAATCCAAAGCAACCGACTCAACCAAAATCGAACAACAGAGCGAATGTTTCCGAGCCAGCCCAACAACACAATGCCACTCCTGAGTCAAAACAACAACAGTCCAGTGCCACTTCCGAGTCAGCACCACAACATCCCAGCACAGCATCCAAAACGAGTAGAGCCGGCCTGAATTCCGACACACCATCGAGCCAACAACTCATCCGTGTGCGGGAGAGACTAAGCGACTTGTGCCAGTTCACATCCAAGTCCACGGAGAGCGCTCTATCCTTAGCACAGTCCATTGAGCTTTTCATGAACAGCTTCTCGTCGCTCCCCTTGGGTGAGGATAGAAGCAATGAGACGCTCTTGCACGTGAACTGGCGGATTGAAGTTACAAAATTCACCTCCACTAGCATGTCTGGAGATCTAGACACGGTCAAGATTCCAGTGGAACGAAAGAACTCGCGTGACAAGTGGCGAGTGGACGTTGCCAAGATCGATGCGATACTCTCTCTCTGGATGGCCAGCATTGAGGCCAAGAAGGTCAAAGATGAGAAGGATGCTCAAGAGAGTAAGGATTCTCGACAGGGTTTGGGAAAAGGCAGGCCAGCCACAGACCCGACTTCGCATTCTGGTGTCCCATTGCCTGACTGGAGGCGCACCAAGGTTGGTGATGACTCAAGATGCAGTTTTGGCCGGATCATTGGGGACAACTTCAACGATGAGGTACTCAAGCGGGATATCTCTTGGTGGGTCGACAGTATTGTCGCTGAACAGAGTGATCCTGCGGTGGAAGACGACAATAACAGCGGCGACGAAGGCAGCGATGATGGAAGTGATGGTGGCAGCGATTCCAGGGGCAATGGACGACGTTGGAGCAGAGCAAGGAACAGTGGCATCAATCTTATCATTGGTTTCAACGGCAACAAGTCACACACTGGTAAACACACCGTCTCTTATCCTACCTATATATGTCAAAACTAAGCTGACCCGAACATGTGCAGAACCCGCCCGGGAGCTTGGTATTACCTCGAATGACTGCCTCCACACCATTTTGGCGCAGCACCTTTTCACCAGTTTCATGTGGACCGTGGTCGAATTCCTGCCAAGGAACTGCCTCAACCCTGGCATTGATGAAATGCAACAAGAGGTAGAGATAGAGGGCCCTAAGGCGTTCGAGTCATACGATTTTGACCAGACCTGGCTCCGACCCAGGCTTCGTCACCGTCAACTCACCAAAATCGTTCGAAAAATGGAATCCTTTGGCCTAGGAAGCACCACCGACATACTTCTCTGCATGATACCAGCACTCAGTTCCGTGCACCTTTTGCCTAATCAAGCAATTCTCAAGCTTATGCCCCGTGTTGGCTCTGGCCGGGGATGGGTGGAAACGGCCATCTGCTACAGGAAGCTCCTTGAAACGATCAAGACAGAGAAGGTAAGCGAAGAAGACCAATTCAGCGTCAACATTGTTGTGGCCTCAATAGACTTCCTTTCTTTCGCTTATGAGCCGTATGATGAACGAATGAAGCCTCCAGAGGATCTGGACGATGAGCTCAGGGCTATTACGCAAGAACTTCTTTCGCCCAAGTTCATCGCCATCATGGAACGGCTTGAGCCTGTTTACCACCGCCAGGGTCGCTACAGATTATCTAACAACATTCTTCAATACTCAGCAGGCTCGGTTCGTGGCCTAGATAAAGGTTTTGCCAAGAATATTCTGGGGTTTACGCATTACCACCTGTTGGTGTTTTCAATCTCTGAATTGGAGGATCCATCTTCAGTGAGTGGCACGAAGCAACTACCCCGATGTGTAGCCTTGGCTCATAATTCAGCTGCCTCTAGATCATATGGTGCGGAAAATTCGTAGAGCTGGTAAGTTTTTTTTTTTTTTCGCTTGGATCCGCCCATCCATAGTTGACTCTGCTAATCTCATCTACCATATAACCAGAAAAGTTCCTAAAAGGCCGCGATATCTTTGGGTGGACTCCGTACCACTATGCCTGTATAGGTAATCATGGGGAGTTTGAACTTTTATTTTATTTTGGGGTTCCTGAGGGAGTAGTTGAGCGGTGGCCTAGCATGCTTGACAATTTTGGGCGGAGTCCAATCCATTTCGCTACCTTGGCAGGAATGTATGTTTGGCTTCGGTTCATGCTCCGCGGACTCAGCAATGAGGGTCGCAAGAGGGTCATTCAAGCAAGTGGTATCGATGGCATGACGCTTCTTCACTTGACTGCAAAAAGTGGGAGCCCTGATTGTCTTGAATTAATGTCCACAGCTGAAGCAAAGGCCCTTCTCGCGAAGAAAGACATTTGGTTGGGGTCGCCAAGCACTTCACATCGCTTCCAAGCTTGGGCATGAAAAGGTTGCTACTGAACTCTTGAAAATGGGATCGCGCTCTGATGAGCTCGACGATGCCGGGAAATGCCCTGCCGACTATTTTGTTCAATCGTTGAAAGAGAAGAGCCAACACAACAACGATTCAGAGGCCAATGATTCTCCCGGTAAAATGGAGTTCAAGCATCTGAGCAAGGAAGACTTCGACCTGGTTCTGAAATTTGAGATGGAGCCTCACTATCGATACAACAACGGAAAAACTTTTCTTCACATTGCAGTTGAGGTCGCAAGCGACGATAACATTCGCACATTGGTACGTGAGAAAGGCTTCGACGTCGAGGCCCGGGACGATCATGGACGAACACCTTTACACTGCGCGATTCTCAGCGACCGTCCCAGCGTGGCTATCACACTCATCGGGGACTTGCAAGCGAAGACATCAGCGAAGGATTCTGGCAACATTACACCGCTCATGCTTGCTGCCCAGGAAAACCTCATCGAGGTAGCCCAAGCACTTCTGGATCTGTGCGACCCCGGCTTTGTTAATGAGGTTGACGATGACAAGAAGGCTGCGATTCATTACGTCCGTGGTCGAGAAATAGCCGGACTCTTGATCAAGAATGGATGCAACTTGTTGACAACAGATTCATATGGTCGGACTGCATTGCACGCGGCCATTGATCGAAAAGACGATGTCGCACTGTATCTTTTGAGCACTGGACAAGTGCAAACAGAACCATTCGACAAAAATGAGTCGCTACTCATCACGGCATGCAAAAATGGGTTTTCTGAAATCGTTCCAGGAATCCTTGAGCGATGGCCCCACATCATCAACACTGAAGACGCGGTGCACGGTCTGCTACCTATCTCATGGGCTTGTGTGAATGGACATAGCGACGTTGTCGCAAAGTTGCTACAGGACAAAGGCAGTGAACGAGTCGATGTGAATAGGACTGCTAGAGGGTGGCGCGACTATACCCCACTACACTTTGCTGTCGAAGCGGGAGATTCCAAAAGCTTGACTCTCCTGCTTGAGCAACCATCCACCGAACTTCACAGAGAATCCGAACAAGGCGACACGCCACTGAGATGGGCTGTGAGGCGTGACTGCACAGATGCCGCCCGGATGCTATTCCAGGATCCACGAACTACCCCTGAAGAACGACTCCGCTGCATTCAAGAGTTCAACTCTCCATCGTTTAGTGCCTTCCACAGCATCATTGGAGATATACTTGGAACGTTTGCGGATAGGTCTTTGGTTCCTGGATACTTTCTATCGCTTTTCGATCATCGAGCGGCTGCAGACATTCAGGAGTCAATCAACAAACTCGTAGATGGTCTAAAACGAGGTGGATGGAAGAAGTTGACAACCCCTTATCATCTAGCGATCTTGCTAGGCGATGACGAGTTCTTGCAGATTCTGAAGGAGGAAGATGTCCCTCGAGGGGGGCTAGACGAAGACAACTGGTCGTTGGTGGACTACGCCAAACGCTTCGATCGCGATGGAACTTTGACAAGCCTTGTCGATAGCTTACAGCCTTTGCCCGCCAACCTGGAACACAAGCATCGGGAGCCGACAGCCCTGATCTGCCCCTTTGATGAGTCGAAGATCAAGGTCACTTCCTGCACCGCCGAGGGCCATAGCAATTGCTCTAAAGTACACGGTACGTTGTTCTCGTTTCTTTCCTCCCAAGTCCAAAAGTACAATCGTTAACTTTTGGTAGACGTCGAGGTAATTGAGAGACGGGGGTCCGGTCTATGGGCGTGCATGCGCAGCGATCACAGCATTCCCCCATCTAGAAAATATTTTTATTTTGAGGTAGAGGTTCTTCGAAATTCAGAAAGTCGGTAAGTCACAATTCACTTTATGCAGCTATCTCGAAGCACAGGTGCTTACGATACAATATAGACTTTTTAGGATCGGCTTCTGCGGCTCGAGCAACATCGATGATCAAATGCCAGGTTGGTTCAAGGGGTCGTGGGGATACAATGGTTACAATGGGGCGCTGTTCATCGAATCAAGTACTGGGGTCACTCCCAGCTCAGACTTTGGAGAGGCCGGCAAATCCAAGTCTGGTGATGTTGTAGGTGTATGTTTGAACATAGACACCGGACAAGGGTTCTGTACGCGCAATGGCAAGAAGTTGAACATGGGTAAGTTGCGAGTACAGGGATGATAAATATCTATTAATGGTGCTAACTCCTTACTAGGAAATGATTTCGAGGGACGTGAGGAGAGCTTCAAGTATGGTAAAATGTATCCCTGCATTGGCTTTAGCATGGGAGCGGATGGCATGGGACTTCGCGTCAGGGTTAATTTCGAGGGATCTGGTCATCATCCATTTATGTACAAAGGCCCCTTTGAGTTTTAATTGGAAATGTGTTCATGGCATGGTGTTTAATTTGAGTCGGTAGACGTGATGTTCAGGGATTGCAGTCTTTCGGTCAGGTGGGAAGTGATAATTTCTCTTATTTCTTGTACGGAGGTCAGAGTAGTTAAATACCCCTTATATAGATAGGTATGAGTCTTTGACTGCTTATAGCCCGTAGGTGGCAGAAAGGCTTTAAAAAAAGGCCACTGTGTTAGCATCGGGATATGATGCTATGATGTATTGGAAATATGTTCTTTATTATAGTTGAAGTCGGGATAACCGAAAGATGAGATCGTTTAATTTGAGAGCCGGGGGAGAATAGGAATAATTAGTAGCTTCTTAACGTCAGAATGAATACAGAGACTTATGCGGTAGTTCACAATGGAAGCAGTTGCTGGCATGGCGCATGGCTAGGACGACTGAACACTTTGTCGGCATTCCTTTTAGTAACTCAGAAAGAATTTGCAGTGTCCATTTAGTAATTAGTGCACACTACGTAGGGAGAAAGAATGTCTTAGTAGAAATTGGCATTGTGTCATAGGGCAAGGGGGAGACATTCTTACGCTCACCCTTAAAGGGGGCTAGCATTCCCTACCATCGTTACTTAACAACGGACAAGGGGTTTTGCTACCTGCTCATATTGAGGGTCTAAATACCACACTAGGTCTCTAGAAGACGGGATTTCACTAACCAATGTTGTTTATGACGATTGGGCCTGGGCTTTGACACAATGCAATTTCTTTTTGGTGTGGGGTTTTGTCACACTTGAGAGAAGAGATCAAGGAAAATAATCTCGGCGTCTATGAAACGGTTTATCTTAAATTGTTTTATTAAGATAACATGCTTGTACAGAAGTGTCGCTAGATCGATCTTGTCTGTCGGATATCCCGGCTTCAACTATGATAAAGAACACATTTGTGTCACTCGATCATTTACCAACGAGACACGGAGAACGACTTAAGCCTTGTGTTTCAAAGTAATCAGGGTTATGATTTTCAGGGGTGAGAAATTCGTTTACAGCACTACACCTAAAGAAACGGAGATTTCTCGCTCAGGACATCGCCCTCTGTGACAAAATCCAGGTATTCTAACGATCTCAGAAACCATGAGGAGATATGGCCTTGTAAGCACTCTTCTGGGGTCTGTAGGCACAGCTTCGGCGGCCGACTATGTTGCAAGAGATATGGATACATGGTGCATTACGTACCTATCCACCTATCTCGCTCCAGTTTCTGATCAGCCCGGCTCGTCACCATCAGGACTCTCTACATTCAACTGGAACAGCTCACTGCCGGCCACCTCTGGTATAAAGTCCCAATTCTTAAAGCGTTCGCGTCCAACTTGTATTGACAATGTATCAGGCACAGACGATCGAACCTCACTCATTTCGGAATCCGCTGGAACATCTGCAGTTCGCTTTGAGTCTTCAAGCGTGGATATGGCCCTCACCGAGACACAAACTGATTCCTCGACACTATCGTTTGGCTCGACAACCGGGTCTTTGACCGATATCATCATTACGTCTTTAATGTCAACAACGAACTTGAACACTCCCGCCTTTCCAACCTCGAGCGGTATTATCGAACCACCCGGACGATCTGTCATCTTCCTAGTCCAGGCATCGGATAATCAGAAGCGCGCTATCAGTAAAAGAGCCACTGGGGGCTTTGTTGGTCAGGACAACCCCGACGTTTGTACGTTTGCGTCGACCTACAATCTGGCCGAAGGTCAGCTCTTCACTGGCGGTGTGCCTGTTTATTACTCTGGTGAAGAATTCAAGGAGCTGGGCGGGGAGGGTGAGGGCTCTCCTGTCAGCGGCTCTATCACAAGAACCTTTGAGACTGATGGCCGGACACTTGTGTTCAGGAACTCGGAGCTACCAAATGGAGAGGCAGGCTTCTGTCAGGACTCTAGTGGTCAAGTATATCTTACTTTTACTACTGATCCTTCGGACTGTGTACCAGTCACTTTGGGTGTTTATGACGGTGAGAATAACAGGTATTCTGTTGGGATTGTGAATGCTAATCATGATGCAGTTGCACAATGTCAAAATGGGCGGCTTGTGGGTCTTGACACTTCAACCACCTCTGAGATAGTCTCTGAGACAAGCACGTCCACAGAGACCAGCTCCAGAAGTACTGGTGGCGAAGAGTCTACGACAGCAGAAGCGGCTGTATCCACAGAGGAAAATTTGTCCAGTTCAAGTCAAACTGAACCAAGTGGTCGGTCTTCCGAAGCCTCTACTTTTGAAGCATCCACCACGGTTTCTTCTGAAGTTATTAACTCATCAGCCTCAACTTCCTCTATACAGTCCTCCATTTTGTCTATTGACCCGACTACTGGGACATTGTCATCTATGGAGACGGAGGTTACTATAAACACGTCAACTGGCTCAGCCTCGCAACCTTCGTCTGAGCCAACTGGGTTTGAGAGCTTCAGTACCTTGTCGAGCAGTGAACAGACAACACCAGACACATCGACTACGACGTCAGATTCTTCATCCGAGATTGATGCAATTACTGCAGAGTCTTCATCCGAGATCTATACTTCTACTACAGAGTTTTCATCTGAGACTGAAGGAACTACCACACAGTCTTCATCCGAGACCGAAGGAACTACTACACAGTCTTCATCCGAGATGGATACGTCTTCTACAGAGTTTTCATGTGAGACCGAAGCAACTACTGCACAGTCTTCATCTGAGATGGATACGTCTACTACGGAGGCCACAACTACAACAGGCCAAGAAACAACTGCCGCAGACACCACCACAGATCTCGCAATGACTACGACGTCAGAGTTTTCATCTGATCTTGATACATCGACGACAGAGGCTACAACCACATCAGACTCAGAAACTACCATCGCCACTACTGAAGACACCACCACAGATGACACATCGACGACAGCATTAGAGTCTTCATCCGAGACCGAGGCAACTACTACACAGCTTTCATCCGAGATGGATACGTCTACAACCGAAGACATAACCACAACAGCCCCAGAAACTTCTACCGCAGACACCACCACAGATGCCGCAACAACAACGAGTTCTGCCCCGGAGCCTGATAGCTGCGCTAGTCTTAGCAATCCATATAGCGTCGACGGTTCCAATTTTGACCTCTTTTGCAACCATGATGTCATATCTGGGGTTTCTATTGGACAAGTCCAGGCAAACAGTTTCGCCCAGTGCGTGTTTTTCTGCGCTGAATCCTCCAACTGCGCTGCCATACAATTCACAAAGTCCAATAGGCAATGTCAGGGATTCAGTTCAATCACTGGAACCACCGGGGACAATCTGTATGACGTTGCAGTCAAGAAGGTGCCAGCCGCTACAACATCAGAAGAACCTACGCCTTAGGACAATGGGAGAGGGTGTAGCACGAGCTATGGATAGTCGAGGTGGCTATGCCTGGGACACACTTTCTTTTCAACTTTTGAAAGCTTTTTCTCCTTTGTTCAACGTCGAACGCGACGATCAATGCGACATCCCTTCACTATAGTCTAGATCTAGTTGCAAAGCAATATAATGGTAGCCTTTGCAGAGAGGACAACGGCCACGCCGTCTGATCACCTAAAGAGCCCTCTAGCCGAGCTTCTCCTGACGGCGCCCTCTATCGATCTGCTATGTCGGTTATCCCGACTTCAACTATAATAAAGAACACATTTCCAACACACCATAGCATCATATCCCAATGGAGCTCTCTATCAGAAACGGGGCATTGGGTCGCTTGCCAAGTTACCGGCGTTATAAGTCTCTGGGCAGCTTCCTCTTCGTCTGCGGGTCTGAACGAGATCTGTAGATTAAAGAAATTGACGCGGTCTGCGACCTGATCGAAGAATGTGCGGTGCCGTTATATTGAAGGAGGATGTATCTGGCCCTGGCGCGGAGAACAGGTTAGTAGACCAACTTAACGAGAAGGGCTCTAGATATGACCGTTGAACCATCGTAATAGCCGTTGTCAATGTTGAGTTAGGGAGCCTTGTTTTCTTAGACAACAAATGGCACCCAACTAACAATATTTAAATTAGTTAGAATATCCTTCACTATTTAGCAAGATAAATATATATTAAATAGAGCGCGTTTCATAGTAGCAAGTATTTAAACTAGGGTTAAAAAAGCCTTATTCTTCTATAAAGGAAAGAGGTTAAAAGACCCTAAATTTATTAATAAAAAGAGGCCTATAATTCTAAGCTAAGCTTAGCTAATTAGGTCTAAATAAAGGAATTAATCTATAACGCTTAGGCGCATATAGGCCTATTAAATCTTATTTATATCTTATATACCCCTTAATTAATCGCCTAATTAAAAAGATTAATAATTAATTATTAAAATAGGGCTATAAATAGCCTTAATAAAGGAAATCCTAAAATAATTAATTAATTAAAGAGCTAAAATAACTTAAAAAAGAAAATTCTCTTAAAGAGGTTATTTTTAATATATAGGTATTATAATTAAGCTTAAAAAGCTCTTAATATAG